>OY856186.1:380031914-380108332 GCA_963693315.1 Diogma glabrata | reverse complement strand
TGTTATGTTATGTTATGTTTTGTTATGGTATGTAATCTTATATGTGTTATGTTATCTTATACCAGACGTCTTCTTAACTTGAATCCTTCCCCCTTTTGTTACATCATACTCTAACATCTACAATACCGTGACCATAGGCCAACATTACAGCAACTATTTTACGTTAATGCATATTTTTTCAGGTATACAAAACTCTGTGTATGATTCTTAATAATGTTTACTGGGAGAAATGTGCTTAGAAGCACCACTACCACAGCGCCAAAGATTTGGTGCAATACTATTATCACAATCTGGTTTGAAACTGTAGGTAATAAAAGCAATGATTTTGCTTTTATGTTGCTCATTTCTATTTGTATTTTGCTTTATCGTTGACTTTGTCGTCTTTTGCTACAAAAACTACTTCAATTATGTCAGTTTTATTAACCCCTAATTCACGTGCTTCAATAGAACAAAGGAATTATATCCCACAAGTTCTGGGAGTTATCATATTCCATTCCTAGTGTTGATAATATTCTGTCATTCAACATCCTTGCAGACATTGTAATTTCTCGTTATTTTCTTTCAACTCATTGTTTAGATCGACAAATAACTGCTGCTATTCAGCCACATGAATTTTTATATCTTCTATTTCTTCTTGCTTACCTTGAAAAAGATTCGATCAGCATGTTTATAACGTTTTGTACTACTACTTTCAAAATAAGCACATAGTTTGTCCCATATTTCGGCTGCATGGGTACAAGTCTGTCAACGTTTTTTTAGTGCACTGGCAATAATACTGGCAGGTTTTGCATCATTGGAACTACAGGTCCTTTTAATGGACAATGGACAATGCTTTCAAGGTGTGCACGAAACACTATATTTATATGACATTTCCACTTTGCTTAGTCCTCAACATTTCCACTTTGCCCTCATCTTGTAATTTTAGATCAGTATTTGACAATTTAATAACTTTTGGTTTTACATTTTAAAGCCTCACTTTCTGTTGCTTTGTAGAGCGCCAATGTCAAATAATAGCCCTTACAATTCAAATTTTATTATTAACTTGGTAAAATTTATAAGCGAAATAAGATAAACAAACTCAAACCATGAAAAAAACTGCATAATTTGAGTTTCCGCGTATTTAAAATTAAATAATAACTTTTATTATTTTCTTTATTATTTTCCGCATTGAAGGGATTTTAAAATTAAATGTTTTGTTTTGTTACATTTGTTTAATTAAAAAGCAAAAATTTTAAATTCTTTTTAAAATATTTTTCTATTTAAGTAAAAGTAAATCTTAATGATAGTTGAGTTGATTTAAAGAAGTTGAATAAGAAAATTTATAAAAGTTGAGTTGAAATTTTGAGTTACAAAAAAAATAAAAGTAAAAAGACCGTAGTCTAGTCGGGAGTTTGTTTTTTTAAAATAAAGTATTAACCTAGTGCGTACATTTAAAGGGGTAAGAGTCGTGTTCGCCAATACATAAAAAATCATTAGAGTAATTGTTAGAGTGTTAGAAGTGGAATCTATAAAATTGATTAATTGTTAGAGTTGTGTCTATAAAAAAAAATAAAACATTGGAGTAAGTGAACATACTGGAAATCGAAAACATTACCATTGAAATTAATTTAATCAAGATTATTTTATAAAAGTTTAAGTGAATCCACTAAAACAATTAAAGTGAAAAATAAAATATTGATTTATAAAGTTGTTAATGGAAAACTGTGTGTTTTATTTAATTCCACATACAATTTTGTGATTATGTTGACCCCTTCCAACTTGGCCACAACATAATCTGGCGCAGTTGATAGTCCTACGGAATTAGGACTAATAATAAAAATATAATTTAAAAAATTTTTTAAACTATAAATAATAAAAACATTTCAATTATTTAAAAGAACAATAACAGTGAATCATGATTAAATCATAAAAATTCCAATAACTAAAAAAACCAGTGTGATATGTTAAGACGCCCTACAGCCGAGAGAAAAAATACAGGGCCATCATCAACATCAACCGCAGCAGCAACTACAACAATATCATCAACAGCAACCAAAACTACAAAAGCTTCAACAAACAACGTCAACAGCAACAGCTTCAGTCCCAGCTTCAGCAACATCGAGTTTATTTCAACCATAAAAAATTCATCTACAACCGAAAGAAGAGTGAGTCACATTAAAAATTATACCATTAGTTCTAAGTTAAGTTTATATTAGAAATTGTCCTAAGATAGACATTCTCTTTAAAAATATAATTTTATTAAATAAGAATTAAGTTTTAAAAAACAAAATTAAAATGGAACTCGCAGAAATTTATAACGAAATTATAAATAAATTGACTCGCGAAAAGTTTATACTTCGTGTGGAAGTAGAGTCGCTTATTAGAGAATTCGCGTTACGGGTTGACGACGACACCAAATTTCTAGAGAAAGATGCCGGTTATTTCTCAATCCAGAGGGCAACATTTCAGTTAGAAATAGAGAAAGGAACGTTAGAGGACGGAACATCTGCAAAATCAAATAAAACAACAACAAGAACAAATAGACTTAGACGGTAATGTATATATACAAACGAGATTGGTATTTTGGTAATTTCTAATGAGAAATTAAAATACTCGTCCAAAGAACTAACGGATACTTTAGATAGGGCAAATTTAAAAATTAAGAAATTAGAAGTTGAAAATAGGGAGCTGTTAATTTTAAATAAAGAGGTAGAAACAGAATTCGCAGAATTACAATCATCACATTTCAATTTAAAAAACAAATTACAATACACGCAACAAGAGTTACAGGACGTCAAATTAAAAATGAATTACCTCGAAGACAATCTACAATATAAAAATAAATTGATAGCCAGTTCGCCTAACCAGCAAAATACGAAACGCGTTAATATAATATCAACAATACCAGACCACTACCTCCAAACTGATAAACCTAATAATATAAAAAATGATTCAGAAACTCAAAATATCTTCAAACACAAACCGTCAATAGAATTAAAGCAACCAGGAAAATTATCTCACGCTGAAATTCTCAGTCAAAATATTCCCTTAGATTATAATTCAGATTATAATTTTAATATTACACCAACAATTAACAATAAAATAACACAGAAAACATATTTGAATACGACAAGCAATTTTACAAAGAAACAAAAATCAACTAAACCAAAAAACCGAATACCACACAGAAATTTAGCAACAACCAAAATACATAGGGAAATAAATTCCGATTACATTCTAGATAAGAAATGTTGCGAAGCTCATACACTTCTAAGTAATGACAATTTCAACTCCAACAGTGGTTCATACGATAGTAACTCCTTTAAAATAAAATTTTCAAATTTTAAAACGATAAATAAAAAACTTTTTAAAAAAAAATAGAACCGACTTCAGAAAAAACAAAAGAGGCACAAAAAAGTGAAAAATAACTCAATTGTTGCTTTTAGAAACAAAAATACGTTACATTTTGATTAATTTAATTTAATTATACCTTACTATAGACAAAAAATTACGCTATTATACAAAGTTACTATATTAAAATAGTTACTTTTTATTATAATTATTATAGTTATTATAGTTGTTATAATAGTTATTATATTTTAAAAGTTATTTGTAGTACAAAACTGTTGGAATTCGGTGCCAAGCCCGAGACATATTAGTCGGTTTTTCGTCAATGTGGCACCGACTTCGAACAGTTTTGTACTACAAATAACTTTTAAAATATAATAACTATTACAACAACTATAATAACTATAATAATTATAATAAAAAGTAACTATTTTAATATAGTAACTTTGTATAATAGCGTAATTTTTTTGTCTATAGTAAGGTATAATTAAATTAAATTAATCAAAATGTAACGTATTTTTGTTTCTAAAAGCAACGATTGAGTTATTTTTCACTTTTATGTGCCTCTTTTGTTTTTTCTGAAGTCGGTTCTATTTTTTTTTAAAAAGTTTTTTTATTTTTTTATTTTTAGTGTAGTCATAAAGCAAATGTCGGCTAGAAAGCGTTCTAAAAGTAATAACTTCAAATGCTGGAAAAACTTTCATCAGTGAAAATCTATTAATTATGGTTTTGCGATTTTTTGCACAAACGGCATACATATTTCCCGTAATAGAAAATTATTTACGATAACCTTGACAAGTATAGCAATATAATACTGCCCAAAATATTCAAACAGATTAATATTTTTTGACGAAATCAGCGAAAATGCATTAAAAATATGGTTTTTTCTAATTTTCTGAATAACGGTATTTTTCACATCAAAGAAACAATTATGAGGCCCTCTGGGAATGAACTCAAATAGAATAAAATTTAAATCATCTAAATCGAACGAGCTGTTTTTGAGAAATCGGTGTACTACATATAAAAAAACCTACAGTGAAACACAGAACCTTCTGCTTTTTTGAAGTCGGGTAAAAAGTAACTATTTTAATATAGTAACTTTTTTAATAGCGTAATTTTTTTGTCTATAGTAAAGCATAATTAAATTAAATTAATCAAAATGTAACGTATTTTAGTCCATAAAAGCCATTTCCCCCTCAGGGATCACTGGTCTGATTAGACCGTGATACGGGACTTGGCGAACCCGAGGTACCTGAGCTATAGTGGGCTCTAGCCTGCTATTGCAAACCGTAAACCTGTTGTCATGTCTAGCGGGAACGGGGACCTTGGCTTAGCCGCCCGGGTCGCGAGAAGGTGCTCCCTTATTAGCACCCCCTGGTGGGTACACACTCTTGCACTTGAGAGGACTCTTGCAGGGTCAAACGACAAAAGTACCATCCTCTGGGCACCTGTCGCCCCCAGTTGTATATAGACTTCTAACAGGTATAGACGAAGGCCTGTTGGTGACCTTTATTGCGTCTAAACTCGTGGGAACAATATGGATAAATATTTTAGTAACCTTTCAAATTTTTTAAAAACTTTGTTTTCACCTGTTTATTATTTCTTACATCCTATCATGAAATATTGGCCTATGTCATATTTTATTATATGATAGGATTTATTGTTTAGTTACCCATTTTTAAAACAAATTGTATTTTGATCAAATGACTATCACATTTGATAAAAAAAATTTTAAAATACACATCCAAAATATTTGTGGATTGAATGCCAACCGGGACGCCGTGCAACATCATCTCGAGCACGACCAACCGCATATTCTTTTTCTTACAGAAACACAAGTTTCTGAAAACTATCCCTATGACGTAACACTAAATCCCAAATATAGGCTTGAATCAGCTTTTAAACTCCATCAAGGTGTATGTGCATACATTCATGAGAGTGTTGCATATAAACGCTTTCCAAATTATGAAGTACATGGTGATGGCTACAGTACAGTAGTATTAAAGTTTTGTCTACCTGAAATTTCTTTTTTCACAATAGCTCTATACCGGTCCCCAAACAAACACAATCCCAATTTTTTTAATGACTTGACTAATGTTGTCGACGAAATTAGAGCACAATTTCAAAGTTGTGAGGTTATCGTTACCGGTGACTTCA
This sequence comes from Diogma glabrata, assembly GCA_963693315.1. Classification (NCBI taxonomy): domain Eukaryota; kingdom Metazoa; phylum Arthropoda; class Insecta; order Diptera; family Cylindrotomidae; genus Diogma; species Diogma glabrata. The sequence continues at coordinate 380,102,848 of OY856186.1, read as the reverse complement.
ACGTCCACAACAAATCGTGGTTGGAATTTTCCAAAATGACCGACGACAACAATGGAAGGCAGGCAGAAATATTTGCTGCATCGCACGACCTGACGCAGATTGTAAAAAGCCCAACTTTCACTCCTCGCAATGGCGGTGATAAAAGTTTTCTCTTAGACCTTTATCTCACATCTATGCCAGATATTACGAGTGTCAATGTCGATAAGGGTAGTATTGGAAATTCTGACCATTATCTAATCACATCAGTTATCAAAACTGATTTGCTACAAACTAGAGTTCCCAAATCCCGTAAAATATTTCACTTTTCAAAAATGGACACCAATGGTCTCCGAAGTTTTTTTCAAGGTTTCCCTTTTGATCGTCATTGTTTTTATACTGACGATGTAAATGTTTCTGCTCAAAACTTTACTGAAACCATTCAATTCGGTATTAACAAATTCGTTCCCTTTTCAATAATGAAACCCCAACAAAAATATTTGTTTTCGAAAGCAGCCAAATTGGCTCTTAGAAACAAACGTAGATTATTTAATATTTGGATTCATAAAAAGAACTCTGTTAATCGATTCCAATATTTAAAGGCTAATAAAATATCAAACCAGATAATCGAAAACGAAAAAGCAGAGATTGACAGAGCGAAAGCGGCAAAACTTTCGAGTATGTCAATTTCTGACAAAAGTTTTTACAGTGCCATTAATTCTTTAAATTGTGGTACTAAATCTTCTATCCCTCCTATCATTGATGGTGACTCAATCATTACTGACCCTGCAAGAAAAGCTACATTGTTCGCGGAACGCTTTGCTTCAAATTCAACAGTTTTAGAAACTCCTAAAGAAACACGCCAAACCCAGTCTTCAGGAGTTAATATGAAACAATTACATTTCAAACCCAAAATTGTCGAAAAACTTTTAAGGGGGTTAAACAACAACAAAGCTTCTGGTCTGGACAACATTCCTCCTGTTATTCTAAAAACATTTTCAAAAGAACTTGCACCAATCCTCACCAAAATATTTTATCAATCCTATAAATCTGGTATTTATCCATCCTGCTGGAAGTTGGCCAATGTCCAGCCTGTCCCAAAAAAAGGAACGAAATGTGATATTTCAAATTATAGACCAATAGCCTTACTCCCAGTCATGTCTAAAATATACGAGCACTATATTAATTCACACATATCCAAATTTTTGGAAGACAACCATTTGATATCTGACAGTCAATACGGTTTTAGAAACAAAAGATCAACAACCGATCTATTGAACTATGTGGCACATATTTGGAATAGCATACTTGAGAAAGGTGATGAAACGTACGTAATCGCATTAGACATCTCAAAAGCATTTGATCGAATTTGGCATGCCAACTTGATCAACAAGCTCGTTGCGTACGGTTTTCATCCCGCAGTCGTGAAGTTGATTCAAAATTTTCTGTCTAACCGATACATCTCGGTATCTATAGATGGCTTTTCTTCTGAGTCCAAATTAATTAACGCTGGTGTACCCCAAGGCTCAGTTTTATCTCCCACTTTATTTTTAATTTATATCAACGAACTGTTGCAAATCACCAGTAACCCAATAAATAGTTTTACAGATGATAGTACTCTGCACAAGTCATTCGTCCCACTATCTTCAAAGGGTAAAATGTTTGAACGAATAAATCCCGTCCGGAGAGACGCTGCCATAAATGAAAACGAGGACCTGAAAAAAGTCGCCGATTGGGGTGACAAAAATTTGGTCAATTTTAATTCCACCAAAACACAGCTATTGATTGTTTCCAGATCAAAGACCGAGTTTCCCAACGATATTTCAATTAATATGTGTGACGACCAAATACGCGAATGTGAAAGCATTCGTTTATTGGGAGTCACAATATCCAATGACTTACTCTGGAACGATCATATAATGGCCATGGCAAAGAGCGCGTCAAGAAAACTCGGCCTCCTCAATAGATGTAAAAAATATTTTACTTCGCATCAATTACTCCACATTTATAAGTCCTATATTCGTCCCTGTATGGAGTATTGTTGTCAAGTTTGGGGCGCTGCATCTGTTACTATCCTGGCTCTTTTGGACTCTGTTCAAAAGCGAGCTATACGAATTGTTGGTGTTCGAGATTTAACATTAGGTCTTGATTCCCTGCAACATCGTCGCACTGTTGCTGATCTCGTTGTTTTTTATAAATATCGTCACCAGCAGTGCTCGGATGAAATCAGGTCCATAATGCCTCAGACATATGTTTTTCCCCGTCTTACTCGTCAATCGGTGTGTGCGGGCGGTCGAACTGTCGAGATTACTCACTGTCATAGTAATAGAATGCAAAGAGATTTCTTTGTGCGTACATCGTACACATGGAATGCTTTGCCCGAATCAATAGTCTCGAGTGCTTTCAATCCACAAAGATTTAAAAAAAGCGTCCACCTATACCTCAAGACGCATGTTGTTGTGGGACCTACGTCTTAAAAGGTATCTATGTGTTGTTGTGACACATTTTGTAATTCCTACTACACAACACTTCTTATTAAAAAAAAAAAAAAAAAAATTGAGTTTCACTTGTTTGTGCCTCTTTTGTTTTTTTCTGAAGTCGGTTCTATTTCTTTTCAAAACGGTTTTTTAATTTTTTTATTTTTAGTGAAGTCATAAAGCAAATACCGGAAAAAACTTTCATCAGTGACAATCTATTAATTATGGTTTTATGATTTTTTGCACAAACGGCATACACATTACACGTCACAGAAAATTATTTACGATAACCTCGACAAGTATAGCAATATAATACTGCCCACAACAAACAAACAGATTAATATGTTTTGACGAAATCAACGAAAATGCATAAAAAATATGGTTTTTTTCAATTTTCTGAATAACGGTATTTTTCACATCATAAAAAAAATTATTTGACCCTCTGTGAATAAACCCAAATAGAACACAATTTAAATCATCCAAATCGAACGAGCCGTTTTTGAGAAATCGGTGGACATACATAAAAAAAACCCCTACAGTGAAACACAGAACCTCCTTCTTTTTGGAAGTCGGTTAAAAAACAAAAGAAATTACAATTAAAATCTGACTTAGATAGGAATCAACAATCAATGAAAAATAATAAAAAACCTGTGATTACAAAAAATAAGACGGAAAAACATCAGCAATATTTAAAGATAAAGTAAAATCACTGTCAGCAAGGTATAGTAGAATTTTTTTGCCAGCGAATTTTTGACAGATAGGACGCAGTAAGAGATAAAAGATGAGACAAAAAGTAAAACAGAGATGTATTATTTATTTTGGGATAAGTTTGTTTTCAAAACAATTATATTAGTTAAATTTCTACTTCTAGTTCGTACCATTTGTTTGTTGTGATATTTGTTTACATAGGCGTCGTTATTATTATTATAATTATTTTTAATTATCAAAATTTTTTTTACATTGTTTGTAGGCAATAATTAATATTTTTACTAGTTTTTGATTTTCTATTATAATTGGTTGAATTTCAATAGTAATTTATTAATTTTATGCGTTTTTTTTGTCCATTTCAATGGGATCCCAATATAGGTTTTTAATATTTTAATCGAGACACAGAATGTGCAAACAATATGCGCATAACAAACAAATTTCGTGTTCACTGGCAAAAAAATTCTACTATAATGATGACTATGAAACAACCAAATCCAAAGGTTCTATTATGGCATCGGATGTGAACTTTTTAGTAAATGAAAAAAACATTCCGCGCTCAAAAAGTGTTAATTCGAAATCTCTTTCTAAAAGTAGGCTAAAATATTTACAGCAGCCTTTTTCAAAAAATCAAATTAAATTGAGTAACAATCGCACATCAAACTCACATTTCATTTCATTTAAAATCATTCACATGTCATTTAAAATCGCAGAAAATTTTGTTAGATTATTTTCGTGGTTCTTAATTTCTATAGCTAATGTAAGTTATACTCGTAAAAGTATAGGGAAACAAGATAAATATTTTGTTCAACCGGCTCACGAATATATTAAAAATAATATATATTTATCAATGAAATGGTTTAAATCATTATTCGATGAATCAGCAATTATATTTTCTTTAAGTTTTAAATGGAAGTTTATGAAGAACACAATTTTAAATAAACTGTTTTTCAAACCAATTGTGGATAAGTGCGGGCACTTTCAATCAAACCAATTATACATAAGTCTAAAGAGAAATGTTTTAGGTACTATTACCTTCCAATTTGGCCACAACAGCTTAAACTTGTCAATAACACTATTAAACTTGTCACTATTAAAGTTTATTAAAAAATATATTTTTTCTTTTTGTCAATTACAGATTAAATTCAGGTGGACCCATAACCTAATAGGTTTTTCTTATTGACAAAAAAACAACAGATCATTTATTTCCAGAACAAAAATATATACAGCATCTGTATAAAAAAAAAGTGGCTTGACACAAGATACTATATATAAATATACAAAGCTGCGTCATAACTAGTTTATTTCTTCATACTTTAAAAAAGAAACGTAAGAATAAAATATGGAGGGGCTGAAATCTCACAGCTCTGAGATATCAAGACTTCGGTCTTGGTTAAGGATTTTGATATGGTTTTCGGCAAAAAACTTTTATGAGGACATGGTTTTTAGTTTCTGGCAGCGATGTATATCAAACATAACTCTTTGTTAAAGTACAAGTATCTCTGTTTAGAAAATTATTACAAAACTAACACGAAACATCCGTTACGAAGCTAGGATTCGATTTCGTAATCGTAAAAGGCTAGTAAACCATTTTTGAAATTGAGACTCGCCCTGCTTGTCCATACGTATTGAAATCGAAAAAGCAGAAACTTTTGTAGTTATTCTCCTTTTGTTTGTCAAACATAGCTTTTTGCATTCAATTCATAATCTTCTTCCTGATTAAAAATTTGTCATAAAACAGTGGGCAATGTCTTTGAATTAGAATATGATCGGTTGCTGCACTGTCATGAACTTTTAAGGTTGTTTCTGATTTCCTTTTTTTGTTGAATATAATTTCTTAAAATCATTTTGTAATCATTTTTTTTTAAATTCTTTTCCAATTGTTAACACCAATTAATTGTACCAATTAATTGTACCAATTTTTTTATGGCTACAATAGTTATCGAAAAGGAAATAAAATTTCCCAAGTAACGGCCTTAACGATTCGTTATTGCTGGAAAACGACGTTAACAGACTATAAAGGGAACGCGATTGATAGCTTCGGCCTCTTGTTCATTTTCGAAAATTTTCGCACGTACATCACTAAAATGTTTTCTTTCTTTTATTGAATTCATTTTTTTTAACTCAGGAGTACAATTTCCATAAAATAAAACATTTTTTTTTATTAGTGCGAGTGGTCAAATCGGTATTGCATTAAGATAACGTTATTAGAAAGTTCAGTAAGAAAAAAAAAAGAAAACAACAAAAATAAATTTTTAAATTTATATATTCGTGACCTTAATTTTATTAGTTACAATTTAAAGCAAAGATTCTATCTGTTTGTGCCGCCTCAGTAATTAAAACAAAAAAAAACGTTTACTACCTATGTAAACGCATATGTTGTTAATCAGCCTATTGTGACTTTTTTTCGATAATCTGACAAAAACAAAATGAACAGCTATTTTTTGTGTTGATTGACATCTAGAAGTAAAAAGATTTATTGGTTAAAAAAAGTCTCTGTTGTTTTGCCATGTTAACTTCTTCTAAAATAATTTTTCAAACAATAAGGAAACGAAACCAATTTTTTTATGATAAGCTAATAATAATCAAAAAGTCTTTTGCTTCTTTATGAAAGTAAAAGTAAACCCAAACAAAGAAAATAACTAATAGGGTTGGGTGTGACCATAGCGGCCACGCCAAGAACTTCCCAATAAGTTAAATAGGAAACATAAAGATATTTTCTTAAAACTTTAATAAATTGAAGTTCTCTTTCTAAGACTTACAATTGATCGTCATTTCATCTTTTGGTTACACTGGAAAAAAGATTTTCATTGCACATATATTTAACACAAACGAAATGTCAACCTATTGGTCGGTTAAAAAATCAGCATTTGTTTGATAGATACCGACCACTTTGTACAAGATACCCGACTTGCTAATTAATTTTTCTCACATTAACTGAAACGTTTTATCAAAGATTAGTAAAAAACACTTCACAACTGTAGGCTGCTGTTGTGATATCATTAAAAGAAAGATTAAAAATAAGATACCCCACCGAAAGTGAAAAACTGGAAGTGATTTTATAAACATTACAAAAACTTTATGCACTATTGAATTTTTTGAGAACAATTAAACTCAAGTAAGTAAAGATGTACTTGGAATTTTTTCAATTCAAAGTTATAGTTTGAAGTTTCTCAGCAAAAACTCCAGTTTACATTTTTCGTGTTTCGGTTGAGATTTGAACCTACCTCGTCATACACAATGCACTATGTTTCAACCAAATTAAATCTCAGAAATGAGTGTTATTGAAGTTTCAAATGAACAGTTGACCAAGTGATCCACTCACTAACCTCTGAACTTTTTGTCAAATTTCGAAAATAACTCAGATCTTCGATATTCAAGTAAGTCCGTATGCGTCTGCAGCTAATTTAAATACCAAAGTTTTATCTAGATATCATGCGTTTGCGAAACGAAAACAACAAGTAGTTTTTTCACATTTTCTTAAAAAACTCAAAAACTAAGATAGCAATTGTTTATACAAATGTCATTATAAATGGCTGACATGATGACAAACAATATGGACGTTTTATGATCTTGATAGCATTATTTAATCTCATGATATTTGCAAGAGATGATTTTCAGTTTTTTGGAAACTACTAAAAAACAAATGATTTATTTTCGCTAGAAAAGGACTGGGCTCTAAGTTACACCAAGATACATCGATTGCAACCATTTTCGTTAAAATCGAGCCATCCGTTGTTCAGAAAGCGTTGGGCAAAAATTAGTCTACATACAGCGATAAATACAAACATACATACATACACACACACACACACATACAGACTGTCAGCTAAAAATAGTCTAAACAGCTTCAGGAGGTCATGAAACGTAAAGATATAAAAATTCCGATTTCGAAAATCGACCCAAAAACAATAACTTCCCATATCGGGAAGTTAATAATTGAATGTTTTGGAAGAAAAAAATAATTAATGTTTTAAACTAATTTATTGTGTATAAGTAATTTATTTGTGTGAATCTAAATTATTGTGTACATTTAACTTACTGTGTAATTATAATGTATTGTGTATAATTACAAATCTACCCACTAATTAATTAATATTTATATGAAAATAAGTTGAGTGAAGCTATTATTGTAATTTGTATACCAATTAAAGAAATAATTTAATGAAAGGACTGCTAATCCACTATTAATGAATCAATGCACGTAAACTTAGCGTGGATTTGAGTAGGATTTATATAAAGAACGATCACAATAAATAGCAAAATTATATCATTCGTTATCCATGGTTGTTTTCATGCTGTGTTGTAAGAATTGAATTAAATCTATAAAACGGGAGAGGCAGTTTATTAGTTCAGCTGTAATAATTTACCTGGATTACTTGGCCACGACCTGCACATACATTAGGAGTGCCAATATTTGTTTTTTTTGTGGTGCTTTCGTAACAACCATTTTGTTTTGGGCTATAATATTTTAACGCCGTTTCCGGCTTGGATCAGAATTTTTTATACAGCGATGTTGTAATATGAACATGGGGCAGTTTGCTGAATTTGTCTACCAGAGAGCCGGATCAAAGGTGCGTACCAGGAATTTTTGTAAAATGTTTTCGAAATTTTTTAAAATTAATCTTTCACCCTCGCAGTTCGTTGCACTTCTATGCAACGCGGTCTATTAACATTTACTGCTTCGCTGAACTAAAATTACGCGGGTTTAAAATGTAACAAAAATATCAGATCGATTCAAATTTTCGTAAAAATGAAATATTTTGTTTTTTTTTATGCCAAAGTTTAATGTTAGGGCTATGATGTGAATAAGTTTTATGATCAAAACTTATTGTTAACATTTTCAATAACATTGATAAATCATCAATAATTTAAAACAATAAAATTTCTTATACAACAGGTTACGTTAAGATGTACCGGCGATATCGTTAAACATAAAAAAATAGGTTGTGCCATAAACGTATCCACCAATATTTTATATAATCTACTAATTAATATAGATAATTTGATCTGGGACAGCTCTAAAACCATTCATAAAAATCGAGCTACTTAATTAAAAAAAAAACGTCAGTTTTAAGTTGTAAAATAAAAACAATAAACATTTTACTTTAATTTTTCTTGATGGACACGGCATAGTTTATTTGATTTTAATTTATAATTAGATAGATTAGGTTTTGTTTTAGTACTTCTATTGGCATGTCTCATTTGTCTATCGATGTATTTTTTTCCACAGAGAGTAGTTGATTCGCTTCTATTTCTTTTCGCCTTCTTCACTCCTTTGTTCAACAGCGCATAAAAGTTAATTAGTAATTTCGGGTACAAGTAAAGACCATGTATCAGTTTCATCAAAATCGTTCCATGAATGGGAACTTTAGTGTGTAAATGAAGGAGTGAATAGAGTACGTGAGCGTGTGAATGTGTGAGTAGATGTGGGGTTGAACGTGCTGATCGCGGTTCTTTCGCCAACGGGGTCGCCAGGGTCTCAATTTGTTTTCACTTGTTTGCTTTTTTCTATTTCTGCTTAAATCACGTAATTCGCGTACGTTTCCGTATTTGTGCTGGAGTAGCAGAATTTACAACTCGAACTCAATACTGCCGCTAGACCGTAGCATTTGAATAATCTAATCTAGGTACGCGATCTGCTTAGTCACTTCGTTGATGTTCAACGAAACAGCGCTCCAGTACACATCTATACGATGTCGGAAAATTATAACAGATCATAAATTAACATAATTTAGTGAAAAGATGATACACTCAGCAAACTACTCAAAAACCTCTCCATTTAGCGTTTCGAGAAAATATTACAAAATCACAAATTCATATATCTTTCAAAATTCCAAAAATATTGTAAATATTAAATAAAATAAAATTTTTTCAAAATTCCAAAAATTAGAATAAAATCAAATATTTAAACTTTTCTAAATTCCAATAATAATCCAAAAATTCTTAAAAATTCAAAATTTTCCAGATGTTTAAAAATATTGCAAAAATCATTACAAAATCAAAAATTGAAACTTTTCAAACTTCCAAAAATTATAATAAAATCAAAAATTTTAAATTTTTCAAAATTCTAAAAATATTCCAAAAATTCTTACAAAATCAAATATTGAAACTTTTTCCGAAATTCGAAAATATTGCAAAAATTATTACAAAATCAAATATACAAACTTTTTTCAAAATTCCAAAAATATTTCAAAAACTATAACAAATTCAAAAATTTCCATGTCCAATTTCATTTTCAATTACATTTACGTCATAAAAACAACAACATTTTTTTTTCCAAAAAATTGGCTAAAAAATAAATGAAATCATTTTTGACACATTTGACACTATTTTTTGACAAACTTATAATGCCATAATTCTCTATAATAATAATATAATTTCATGTTATACAAATTATTAATTTTATTTTTTTCCAAAAATTTGGGTAAAAAATAATTAAAAATCTTTCTTTTGACACACTTGACAACATTTTTTTGACAAACTTATAATGCCATAATTCTCAATAATAATAATAAAATTTCATTTCAAACAAATAATTAATTTAATTTTTTTCCAAAAAATTGGGTAAAAAAATAAATAAAAATCTTTCTTTTGACACACTTGACAACATTTTTTGACAAACTTATAATGCAATTATCTAGTTTTTGATCTCACATACCAATCCCTACCATTAAGATTTCTCCAAATTCAATGCTCCTACTCGTAATCACTTAAAATGAACGTTTTTTAAGCCGAAAATATGAAAATTTGCTGTTTTTGACACACTTAATGATTTTTTGACACACTTCCGGTACGGTTATCGAACACAGCGTCATATCGGACCTGTCCCGTGAGTATACCTATTTGTAGAAAAAAATGTTTTAAATCCCTCCAGCGGTTATCCCTTCAGCGTAGGTAATGACGGACGGCCGGTGACGGTCGGGCCAGAAGGTCCCAAAACGTCGAGCAATGCCAAAAAAAGTGGGGGTAAGAATTTCACTTTTGGCTCACGAACGCAATACTTAGGTCTTTCAGACCGAAGTAATTAACACATTCCGTTTTAACCTACAATTGAAGAATAACTGTAAAAGTAAATTCGCTTTCACTTTAATTAAAAAAAACAATATAAAAACAACGCGGTTTCATCTCATAAACAAAATTTCTTATTTTGTTTTTTATAATAGATTCGCGACCCCCATTTTGAATACCGTACGTTTTTCCTTTCAAGGTTAACTTTACTACAATAAATCGTTAAGTGCTTACGGTTTTTACAAGCTAACGAGTTTGTGGTAATTTCTTTTAATTAAGTTGTTTCTATAAACATGTAAATTGTAGAAGCATAATCTTCCACTTTACATATATACATAGCTTAAAAATTAATAACTTAACACTTTTTTATCTCATTTTATATTTAATTCTTATTTATTGCTTGTTTAAGCCGTGCATTCACATACAACAGAAACAGAAACCGAAACTGAATTTCATACAAATTTGACAGCAACTGAAACAGAAACCGAATTTAGAAACTGAAACAGAAGCTAAAAATTCGTCGGTTTTGTCTGAAACAGAAACAATTAAAATTTAATTGTTTCTGTTCCAGAAACTGTCACATGACCAGAAACTGTCACATAATATTAATTATTATTTTAAATTTTGATAATGGAGTTTTGAATTTTGAATAGTTTTCAGTTTCAGTTTCTGTTTCTGATGTATGTGAATGCCCAGGTTTATTGATATTAGATAGATATATAATATTAATTTAAAATATTTACCAATAATTCCACATATTTGTTGCTTGATTCGATAACTTTTGAGATCGATGTTTGGAAAATAAACCATTGTAAACACCAGAACGCTTCACTTCTATTTAAAATTATTCAATATTTAATGAAAGCAAAAACGTTGTTGGCTGAGTGGTTGAATTGTTATCTTTATTTGGCATAATCGGATAAAACGATAGTAAACGATTGAAAAATTTAGTTGGAGGGAGATAGTAATAATGAAAATCTGTAATGTAGCAAACAAGCTTATTAAATTTGTCTTGTTTTTTGCAGGGTTGTAACGTATAATACGGTAACGTATGAAACACGTATTATACGTACGTATAAAACGTATAAAACGTACAGTATAAAACACCCAATTATTTACGTTTTATACCGTATAAATGTAAAATCCTTAATAAATAAAAATACATTTATATAACATTATCGCGGGCGTATTATTTATCGTACTCGTGATATTTAATATGTATAAAGCCTAGATTTCGGGACTAATAGGAACAGTTGCTTTAGAAGATATAGCGTCGTCGTGATAATTTCTTACCTAACTATTCCTATTAGTTCAGAAAACTTCCACATTTAACGTAAATGCTTCTTTTTAAAATATAATTATTTGTTTTCAAAACAAATTTAGTCTGCAATAATTTGACATTTCCAACCATACCTATTATTCATCAATGACCAAAATTGAATTTACTCAATAAACTTCTCACTAAACTTTTTCGTTTGACGTAAATACATATTTTAACTATTACAGCTTTTGTATAAAAAGAAGATTTGACCTACAAGAACCTGTTATTTTCAAACTGTGTCTATTAATTGGAAGTGGTGCAACCCGGATCCACACAACAAAATTTTGTAAAGCCATCTCTCTAATAATCTCTAATAATTTCCCTAACTGCTATGAAAAAAACGACATTTATTCTGCAACAACATAATATTTCCCAGCTGTTCTTATTAGATGGGAGGAGCTAAAGTTTGATTGAACGATATTTTACATATTCAATAACATTTCATGATGCCAAATAATTTTAGTTCAGGAGCCAAAAGTTTCTAATCCAAAATGTTTCCCATTAAGTAAATGTTGGAATCAAAATGAAAGAAAATCATATAGTATACGTGTTGAAAAATTTAAAAATAATTTAATTGCTGAGTTTAAGTGCTCAAAAAAATCTCTACTATATAATTCAAAATTTTCAATATTCAAATCTAGTGAATTAAAAATTATTAACCAGTTTAATGTACATTAACTTAGTCTTCCGTATAAAGTATAAAAATATGCATTCAAATAACATCTAGAATTTAAATAGTTTTTGTTATAAATTATAAAATTTGTGAATAATTTATAACTACGTAATTATATTTTTACTAAAATATGTATATTTTTACTAAAAATATAATTAATATCTGAAGTAAGAAGTATTTTTAAATTTTTATGAATGAATTTCAAAAACAAAATCATATTATACGTTTTATACGTTATATGCGTTTTATACGGTTTATACGTTACGTGTTATACTTGTAACGTATAATACGATTTATACGTGTATATTAACAACCCTGATTTTTTGTTAGTTCTTGTTGTACAATAAGTTTGTTAACCGGATAAAGAATAAAAATTAAATGTTAAATTATGGTTTTGTTGTTGTTTCTTTAAAATATCTTTTTTAATGCACCAAACCTGTCGTATACATGTATATTAAGAATAACTGTTGATAAAAATTAATGAAATAACTGATTTTTAATTTTACTGAAGAAACAACACACAATGATATCAATTATTAAAGACGTTTCATTGTCACAAGTACTACTTTTCACGCCACAGGCTACTTAAATGTTTGATTCATCTATCAGTTTCTACTAGAGGGTAACTGATAATATTTAGTAATACACAATTTCATGTCTTGATAATTATAATGTCAAATTATTCACAAACAAAAAGATTTGCATACCCCAAATCAAAATCAGTTATAACTAATCTATGTCTGTCTTGCTCTTGTTGGTACACGAATTTTTGATATATGAATTACACATGAAAAAGGAACATCTACAGTTTTTAGGGTTCCGTTTTTTATAACGAACTCTATTTGTGAGAGTAAAACGCTATGGACCTGAAATTTGAGGTGCTTATAAAACTAACCTGTCCACATAAGATGACAGATATAAATGAAACTAAAGTTGTTTTTGTTTGGTTTACTGCAGGTTTACGATGTGAGACCTTTGAGAAAATACATTTTTTATAGATTCAAGTAGGGTATCATATGAAAGGGTTTCATTTAGTATTCCTGAAAAATTTATTTTGGAATTTTACACCTCACCATTTGTTGTATAATTTTGAATAATGACAGTTTTCTTACCTCGATTAGCTCCGAACCTAACTGATCGAAAATCTTCAAATGTTATTGGAATGATAGAAAAATTAGTAAGTTTTTAATAAAAAATATGTAAAAGTGTCATATATTCATAATTACATATATTAAGGGGATGGAAATGGGAAGGGGTAAAAACACTATTCAAAACGTGGTCAATTGGGGTGTCATTTAAAAGAGCACCTAATTTAGAAGTCATTGCAATTTTTTTTAGAATTTTGCGGTGCACAGTTTTTGAGTTTCTTTTAAAAAAGTGTAAAATTCAGACGGTAGCCCCCCCCCCAACTCTCCTACGTTTTGAAGGGGAACAAGAACACCTAATGTAAAAATCATTGCAATTTTGTTTAGAATTTTGCGATGCACAGTTTTTGAGTTAGTGTCAAAAAATTGCAAAATTCAGACCGTCCCCCCCTACGTTTCGACACTGATTGGCAGACTAATTTGTACAAATTCACAGAGCTAAGAAGTTTGGTAAATTTTGAATGAAAATTATAGCAAATTCTCAAATAATTATGTATCTGGGTGTTTGGGGTGGAGACGAGGGTGGAGAGGGTAAAAAAACATTTGTGACCCAAGCAGGTGTCATTTGAAAGAGCACCTAATTTAGAAATCCTTGCAATTTTTTTTAGAATTTTGCGGTGCACAGTTTTTGAGTTGTTGTCAAAAAAGAGCAAAATTCAGTGTAAAAATTGTTTTAGTGCCTCTGTGCTGACCGATCTTCTCGATAAGAACAAATTTCTATGGTCTGCAGACTGTCAGAATGCATTTGACGATTTCAAAAATAAAATGGCTTATGCTCCTATTCAGGTACATTCTAATTTTCAACGCACTTTCTATATTAAATGTGATGCGTCAAAGAGTGGAGTGTGTAGTGTTCTATTTCATAAGGATGAAGAAAGATTCGATCAACCCATTGCTTGCTTTTCGCGAAAGTTAAACCAGTCTCAAAGAAATTATAACATCACTGAATTGGAATGCTATACGCGGCAGCATTAAGCGTTAAGAAATTTAGACTGTATATTAAAGGCTATGAATTTATCATTATTAACGATTGTGCGAATCTTCAGTAGTTAAATCAACAAAAAGATCTAACAGGACGCTTTAATTTGGTTGTTGCTATATTATAACCATCAATATGATACACATAGTCGAAATCGGTTTGAATTGAGGCAATCATAAAAAATGTCAGTATTTCTTCCAATTTTTGAACTAAAGCCTGACACCCCCCGATAAAGTTTGAAGGTATTTTCACTAAATTTTTCTCATTTACTCAAACATGATATTTTTCAGAGAACAACAAACAAAATTATTTTAGTATAGAATTTAATTTAGCAAAACTAATAAAAGTTCAATGATAAGTTTCAAATTAGTATGTTATGATAATTTTAAAATTCCAATAAGACAATTTGAAGTTTCACTTTATTTCGTCCGAAACGAAAAAATATTGCACATTTTATAATTTTTTATGTTAATATCAATTAGTTAACTAGTGTCGTTTGACCAAAAAAAACTAGTTCAGATATAATTTTATTTCGTTCGAAATGATATCACAATATCAAAGTTGTAACTTTACAAGCAATTTGAATCAATCACAACGAGTTGGTCTGTCAAAAAGAGGGTTCTCTTAATCTCTTTCGCTTAGTTTTTTTTATTCAATTCAACAGCAAAGATTATTCTATACATTGAAAATCTGCTAAAAAAACAAATGAAAAAAAATTATTCAATCAAACCTTCTATCAATTTATAAGAATAAGGTCCTTCAAAATTCAATCAATTATTAATATTACGAATATATTTTAGTTAAAGCATCACTAAATGAAGTACCCTATTAATGATGGCAAGATCTGCGCAGAATTCATTTACTCGATTTCGTTATTTGTTCAACAAAAAACATACCGAAATATAAGAAGTAGGTAAGCTATGCGGGTTCCAGCATAAAATCGCGTGTTATTTCTTATGAAGGTCTCAAATTGGTAAATGTTGACCCCAGATCCGGCTTTAGCACAAAATCGCGTCTTATTTTTTATATGAAGTTCTCAAATTGTAAATTTTGACCCCAGATGATATCATAAGAAAGTGTGTAAAAGAAAATTGGAGAGGAAGGGGGGGGAAGTAATTGCATGTATAATAAATAACTATCTACGTTGTGTTGCATAATTAAACAAAATTTCATTCATTCAAGCGTAAGATTATAAGAAAATGGAAACAAAAAAGACGAA
Source organism: Diogma glabrata (assembly GCA_963693315.1). Lineage (NCBI taxonomy): Eukaryota > Metazoa > Arthropoda > Insecta > Diptera > Cylindrotomidae > Diogma > Diogma glabrata. The sequence continues at coordinate 380,087,342 of OY856186.1, read as the reverse complement.
TCGAGGTATTAGGAATTTGTTTTTGTAACACTATATTTTCGCATTTATTTTTGTATTTATCTTGACCTCCTTTGTTTTCAAGCGTAACGTCAATTTCACCTTTCATACAAATTTAAGATGTCATCAATTTGTTTTTATTTATTAAAGATAAATAAAAAAACTGAAAACGCATTTAATTTTTAAAGTAGATTTCATATAAAAATCTACCTATTGCAATGTGCCTCATCTCGGAATTTCGGAAAATTTTTTGTGCCAAACGACTATATATGATAAGCGGCTCCAACAAAAAAGCTTGTAAAACACAAAATGCGTTTGAATCAACCGGCACTCTTACGGTCGCATTTGTTGAACCAGATCAAAAAACCTTTCTTAAAAATGTGTGTTTTATTAATATCTTGGTTAAATTCGTAAATCAGAAAAATCTGTCTCAAGGCATTAGAGACTTTATACTAGAAAAAAAATTGGTTTTTTAAATTCGTTATAACGACCGTTTGGATACTAATATTTTTAAAAACTTCATAACTTTCGAAGCATTGGGAACATTTTAATCCGTTTCTTATAAATATAAACCTCTGCAGTTAGAGGTTTTTGACTTGTTGGCTTCAACAAAAAAGTTTGCAACAATCCATAACTACAATTTCCAAAAACCTTATAACAGTCAATGAAAAATAAATAAAAAGATTTGAATAGAAGAAATTAATTTTTTTTCTTAGTGTTGAATGATGTGGTAATAAATTTTAAAACACTGAATTTTTCCAATTACAAATATATTTTAATTTTAAGACAATCTATTTTGTTTGAAGTACAACGAAAAAGTGATTTATAATAATAATTTTACAAAAACCAAAACTCTAATTACAATACATGTTAGCATTAAATATTACAGTTAATTTTATGATACTAATTTGATTTTTTATAAATAAACTTATATTTAACATTAACGAGCAAAAATGTTGTAACAAAGAAATTTTTAGTTAAGTGAAATAAATAATATATAGTATTCTAAACATTCCGCCCACCATGAAGTGCCAACTTCATTCAACTGGAAGAACACATAATTTGTGAACTGGTCTTCTCATCATACCAGTGGTTGTTTTAAATGACACCACTCTCACTATTTTATCATCACCGGGATAAACTGTTGTAATTTGTCCTAATAACCATTTATTTGGGGGTAAATTTTCTTCCTTTATCAAAACAATATCACCAATCTTTAAATTTTGATTTTTAGTTTGCCATTTGTATCGTTGCTGAAGTGCTGTTAGGTATTCCTTGTGCCAACGTAACCAAAAGTGCTGAAACATTTGTTGCACAAGCTGCCATCTAGAGAGTTTTGACATTTTTATTTCCTTTAAGTCTGCATCAGGGACTAAAGTGCTAGAATGACCAATCAAGAAATGAGACGGCGTAAGCGCAACAAGTTCATCTGCTGAATTTGAACATATTGTTCTAGAATTCTTCATTATTGTTCTAGAACACAATTTGTTCTAGAAGAGTACTCATCTCTTCAAAAGTCAGGATTTGACTACCGATAACTCTCTCCATATGAAATTTGGTTGCTTTAACGGCTGCTTCCCACAGACCTCCAAAATGTGGGGCGGAAGGAGGGTTAAAATGCCAGGTGATATGATCTCTTAAACAAAAATGAGAAATTGTATTATTATTTGATTTTATAAATTCATATATTAATTTTAACTCCTTATTAGCACCAATAAAATTGGTGCCATTATCACTATGTATATCCGTGGGAATACCACGACGTGACGTAAATCTTCGAAGTGCTCCCAAAAATGAGTCTGTTGTTAGATCACTAACCAGTTCAATGTGAACCGCCTTAGTGCTGAAACACACAAACAAACAGACATAACCCTTAAAAGTCCTTTGAACTCGTCCTTTCAATAATTTAAGGGTTAGTGGCCCAGCATTATCTACGCCAGTTTTTAAAAACGGGCGTATAAAAGTTACTCTTGACCTTGGCAGATCTCCCATAATTTGTTATGATCCCCTTTGTTGATAACGTACACATTTAATACACTTATTTGTAACTGACCTCACCAAATTTCTGCAACCAACAATCCAATATTTCTGCATGATAATATTTTTTAGCAAAGTAGGCCCAGCATGTAAATATTTGAGATGGAGCCCTTCTACTATTAGCCGTGTGACGTTATTTTTAGATGACAAAATTATCGGATGTTTTGTATTAAACGATGCAAACGATTTTTGAAGTCGTCCTCCCACTCGTAAAATCTGATCGTCATCAATGAACGGATTCAATGTTCGTATCTTACTGAGATTAGAAAGTGCCTTCCTTGATGAAAGTAATTTGATTTCATCACGTATAATTTTCGATACCGCCAATTGTAATTCGGAAGCCTTTAAATATTTTAATCTGATCTTATTATGCATAGAACCATTGTACTTAATTCTTAGTATCCAACCTAATACTGCAGTAAGTGTGTAAAATTTTGAAAACTTGGCACACATGTCTTCTAAAATTGATGAGTTTTCAACTACTAGATGTCCTTTGACGGTTATCAATTTTTCATCTGTATTAGTTGCTTCGCTTGACACCTTACATATTTCCATTTGGGGAGGCCAATATTCTCGCTCTTTGCTTAACCAAGCTGGTCCGTGCCACCACAATTGATTGTTTATTATTTCACCTGAAGCAAGTCCACGTGATGCACAGTCTGCTGAATTGTCTCTTGATTGAACATGACTCCACTGAGATCTTGAAGTATCATTTAGGATCTCAGATGTTCGATTTGCCACAAAAGTTTTCCATCGACGCGGATGGCAAGACAACCAAGACAGGACGATGGTAGAGTCGGTTCATGCAAAAATTTGCGAATCCGCAATGACAAGTATTTCTTTTGTGGATTTTAATAACTTACTTAACAGTGACGCAGCACATAACTCCAACCTCGGGATAGAAATTTATTTTAAAGGCGCCACCTTGGTTTTTGATGTGATCAGATTAACTGTAATTGTTCCATCAAGATTGATATTTCTGCAAAATACAACGGCAGCGTAGGCATCTTCTGAAGCATCCGCAAACCCATGCAATTCAAACTCGCCCTTTTTTGTTTTCAACCATCTCGGTATTTCAATAGCTGATAAACGCTCAAGATCATTGCGTAAAATAGACCACTTTAAAGACGAATCTGCTGGTAGACAATCGTCCCAATCTATTTTAAGAAGCCATAATTTCTGGAAAAATATTTTTATTCTAATAATTACTGGAGCAACCCATCCAAGCGGATCAAAGATTTTGGATGCCTCTGATAAAATAGAGCGTTTAGCTATAACTGACAAAAAATTTAATTTAACATTAAATACAAATACATCTTCTATTGGATGCCATTGAATTCCTAAAATCTTTAAACTTGCATCAGATGGTATTAACAATTGTTGTACATCTCGATATTCTTCTGGGACCGCCGTTAACACATCTAGGTTGTTTGACGCCCATTTACGCAATTGAAAGCCGGCTGAGCTTAAGATTGTGGTAATATCAGTGATTAGTTGTCTTCCTCTTTTTCACAACCCGACATCAAGTCATCCACATAGAAGTTATGTTTGATCATCTTTGCTGCACTTGGATAACATTCTGCATTTTCTTCTGACAATTTACATAAAACTTTTGTTGCTAAGTATGGTGCACTTGCTGTACCATACGTTACTGTTAGCAATCTGTATTCTAGTAGTGGTTGCATAAAACTCTCATGACAAATAATGCGCTGCAAGTCAACATCTTGCCTATCGACCCATATCTGGCGATACATTTTAACAATATCAGCGGAGAAGACTATTTTGTGCAACCAAAACCGTTGAAGTATTGGTTAGGAATCTTGTTTTACCAGAAGGATACATACTGATATCATTGGATGTGGTATCTCTTTTTACAAACACCCCAAATGATTTGGTAATTGATTGCATCAAGAAAAAGTGGAACGATATCAAGATTCATACATCTTTACCATTATCTGAATTTATCGATGGTATAAAGCTCATATTAAACGGTTGTTATTTCACTTATAACAATGTCTTTTATCAACAAATACAAGGTTCACCAATGGGCTCACCAATTTCACCACCTTTAGTTGAACTTGTTTTAGAACATTTGGAAGATACAGTTTTATCTTCTCTAGATTTTGACCCACTGTTTTACTTTCGTTACGTTGATGATTGTATCACTGCCATACCTTTTGATAAGGTTGAAGAAATGCTTTGCAGATTCAATGGTTTTCATACCCGACTCCAGTTCACTGTTGAAAAAGAAATTGACAAAAAATTGGCGTTTCTGGATACTTTACTTTTACATGACAACGCAAAAAACAAAATAATCACAGATTGGTATAGAAAAGATACCTGGTCCGGAAGGTATATTAATTTTAAGTCAAATTTACCATTGTCATATAAACGAAATACGATAACCATTCTAACTGAAAAAATTTTCAAACTTTCTCATAAGAAATTCTATAGGAAAAATTTTAAACTCTTGAGAAAAACCCTTCAAGAAAATGATTATCCCATCAATCTCGTCAACCAACAAATTTGCTCATCTATAACCAAATTAAAACAGCAACAAAACTCCGCATCAAATCACCATTCATCTAATCAAATATCAAATACTACAACATACAACAAAACCATCAGCATACCATATATTCCTGTTTTATTTGATAAATTAAGACATAGAATGGCCATATCTAATGTTAGAGTTGTTGGTAAACCTAACAACACTCTTCAGCAACATGTTTTTAGCAAGCTAAAAGATAAAACTCCTATTGGACAACAATCATCTGTTTGTTATGAGGTGAAATGTAAAGATTGCACAAGTGTTTATATTGGTGAAACACGACAATATTTAAACAAACGAATTAAACAGCATGAATATCACTCCAAGAAACTAAACGGTGCTCATAGTGGATTGTCACAACACGTTGTAGAAACTAAACATAGAATTGATTGGCAAGACTATAGAATTTGTTCTCATGAAAATAATACTTTTAAACGTAAACTCAAAGAAGCAATTTTAATTAAGAAAAAACCTGATAATTTAAATAGACAAGTTGATTCATATTATGTCGATTCAACATATAACAATTTTATTTTCAATTAGTTCTAATATACACCTGTTTCATAAAACTTGTTAAAACCAATAATTGACATTAACATCATGGGTAAATTTTTATTTGACGATCATCGCAAATCATAAAAAACAAATACTCTTATTATATATAAGAATATTTAATTCTTTGGTGACAATTTAATTTATATTTTTTTTTATTAAATGTTTTTTTTTTTTTTTAAGTTATACATACATTTAATATTTTTTTTCCTTGAAAATGGCTTTCAACCAGTACTGCCGAAACTAGTCGGAATAAAATATTTTAATTTATTTTAAATGAAAATGTTTTTTATTTAAAATATAATTGAATATATATATTTGGATACAAAAAATCAATCAAAACATATATATACAACAATCCAATCAATTAACAAAAATAAACGTTGAAGTATTGATATTAAAGATTCTTGTACTGTTGGTCCTACCATCAAGAAATCATTTAATGATTTTCCAGATGAGGATTTCGCAGAGGCGTCAAACACAACCCTAAGTTTTGTTGTGGAGCTGGCTTCCTTGACCACTCCATGATGAGGTAATTAGAATTGATAAGAATTAGTTTTTTTTTATTCATCTTCTGATATTAGTTCCATATGATTAAGTTGTTTATATTGATCCATGAAATCAATATATGCTTCTCTTAGCTTGGTATCTTTGTTAAACCGATTAACTGTGGAGGTTAAACGTTTTATTGCTAATTTTCTTGAGTCGCCAATTTCAATCTTTTCATCTCTTAGTGGCAATCTTACAATGAATCGGCCATACTTGTCTCTTCTAAAGTTTTTCTCAAAATGTTCTTCACATTTTAACTCTTCATCTGTAAGCTCTTCAATTCTTTCGACTTCTTCAATCTCCCAGAATTTTCGCAAGGACTTATCAATGTCAAAATCATGTTCAATTTCACGAACTATATAATTGTCGCATTGTGATATTGATGGTATTTCCCCAGCAACTACCCAACCATATATAGTTTGCTGTGCAATGGGCTCCATGTCCTTATTACAAATTTGTCCAGGTTTTAAGATTTTCAAAAATTGATTAATTCCTAGTATAACGTCGATGTGTCCAGGAATATTAAATTTGGGATCAGCCAAATTCAAATTTTTTATATTATATTCCAATGGAACCACAAATTCAGAATCTGGAATTGCGGAAGTAACTGTTGAGAGAATCAATGCCTTTATTTCAATAAATATATTGGGATTAAACCGTGATGATAAATGCATTTGAGTAACTCCTCGTGTAGTACCTGCTGGCACTGAAGAAATGCCTTTAATACATATCCGTGCATTCTGTCTCGTTAGCTGTAACCTCTGCATACATGCCCCAGATATGAACGACAGCTGAGAACCTGAATCAATTAATAACCTACAGCTTTGGTAATTACCAGATTGATTCTTGATATTGACAACAGCGGTGGGCAGCAAACCAGCTGGAATGGGAGTATGTGAAATATTTTGAATAACAGAGTTAAAAACTGTTGCAGATGTTGTAGCAAGTTCATCAGTATCATTCCCTGAATTACTAAAGCTGTCTACTGCAGGTTGTTGTCTGACAAGATTTGAGACAGCACTGGTAGGTTGTGAACTACTTTTATCATCAAGTTGGACAAGATTGTTGTGTTTCCGTCCGCACAAATTGCATCTTCTAACGACCTTACATTTGAAAACCGAGTGTGTGTCGCTGAGGCAATTGAAACACCTATCAGTTGTTTTTAAATAATTTCTTCGTTGTAAAACATCGAATGCAAGAAACCTTTCGCATTCGTAAAGTCGATGAACTTTAGAGCACAATGGACAATTGAAACTTGTTGTTGAAACATGAATTGATCTACAGGACCTTGTATTCATATTTCTAGAAATCAAAGGTTTATTTATTGATTTTATTCCTTCCAACGAAATTGCTCGTTTATTAAGGAATTTTAATAAATCATCTATTTTGGGATAATCTATTTCAACTGTTTCATCCCTCCACCGCTGTTTGGTTTCATCATCTAATTTATTTGTAATTATGTAAATGACCCATGGGTCACGTAATTCAGCTCTATCACCAATAGCCTTTAGACCGCGCAGTACCTGATCTGTTGTATCAGATAGTTTTCTAATAGACGTTGCATTAAGATGTTTTATGCTTTGTTGCTCCATACAAGTTTCGATAAATGAGTGTATTATTTGTTGCTTACAATCATATCGCTTACACAATTTGTGAAACGCTTGAATATAGTTGGCTTCAGTTATAGCGAAATGTTTCACTAGTTCGGCAGCGTCACCCCTTAAAAGCTCCTTTAAGTATTGAAACTTTTGAACTGCCGGTATGGAATTATTGTCGTGAACCGAAGTTGAATATAAATCAAAAAATGATTGCCAATCTTGATATTTGCCTTCAAATGGAGGAATATTGCAGCGAGGTAATTTGAAATCAGACTTGTTTCTGAAACTAGAATTTAACTCGTTTGTTAAATCAATGGTTTGATTAACGTTGTCATGCGTTCGTAACCACGTTTTTAATACCGATACCACGCGATATTTCTTAACCTCAAACTCTTCCATTTCCGATTCAACTTTATCATCTTTCGTAAACATTTGATTTTCTATCTCGACAAAAGCGTTCAATAATTCCTCACAACGTGTTAAACGATATTTTATTTATTCAACCATAGTATCCTCTTCAATAGCGTCCACAAAAACTGCTAACCGAGACATTTGAGCTTTTATAACACCACGCCGCTTTTTTAGAGCTTGCATGTTTTTGGTAGTTGAATTTCAATTTGAATAATAGTAAATTAAAGTCACGTGTAGTGATCAAATATAATTCAAATTCACTATAAAAATCACGTTCACTATTAACGCAGAACAACTAGGTTAGTTGTAATAACTGTTTACACAGAATGCTCGCGATATCTATGCGCACATAAATCAAAGTTCAGATAGTTTAAGTATATACTTATTTAAACAATTATTCACAGTTTTTTTTATATTCATTTAAATTCAATAAATTATTTAATTTAATATAGTTCATTTAATTGTTAGAATATTTAGTTAAATTTTAAATTAATTTACTAAAACGTAATGTAAATGAATTGATCTGGGTATTTGGCGGCTTTTTTCTAGTGGCTTGATGATTCTAATGTATTTCTTTCCTAGTTGTATATATACTGGACAATACTGCTGCTACTTATTTAAATATTTGGCGTTCGAAGGGCCATGTTGAATGATGTGGTAATAAATTTTAAAACACTGAATTTTTCCAATTACAAATATATCTTAATTTTAAAACAATCTATTTTGTTTGAAGTACAACGAAAAAGTGATTTATAATAATAATTTTACAAAAACCAAAACTCTAATTACAATACATGTTATGCAGCCCATCCACTTTGAAACATGTTTCAAAACTTGGTTTGTGTTTATAGAATGTTTTATCGTGTATGGTGAAGTTTGCAAACCAATTTGACGGTTTTCGAATTGGTTTTAGTAAAATCAAAATGCTTTGATTTTAAGTAGGCGGAGCTAATGGTTTGTAAACATGTTTCACTGTGTATGGAAGAGTTTAACAAAATAACAATAGAAATTGACGCATATAATTTTAAGTTTGTCAACCAAGTTTACAAACACGTTTGATAATGTATGGTAAACATGCAACCAAGTTTGTAAACCAAGTTTTGAAACATGTTTCAAAGTGGATGGGCCCCTTTAGCATTAAATATTACAGTTAATTTTATGATACTAATTTTATTTTTTATAAATAAATTTACATTTAACATTAACGAGCAAAAATGTTGTAACAAAGAAATTTTTAGTTAAGTGAAATAAATAATATATAGTATTCTAAACACTTAGAAATAAACTATTTTGATATTTTCCAGTAATTTAATTTTACAAATTTAATTAAATTAATTTTCATTAAATTTAATTTAATTTAATTTTAAATTTAATTTTACAACAAAAAAGTTTGCAACAATCCATAACTACAATTTCCAAAAACCTTATAGCAGTCAATGAAAAAAAAATAAAAAGATTTGAATAGAATATAATTTGAATAGAAGAAATGAATTTTTTTTTCTTAGAAATAAACTATGTATTTTGATATTCTGCAGTAACTGCACGACATATGATATAGAGCAGGATTGTATCATAAATTGTCACGCATATAATCTGTGGCAGATTTGATATTTGTTTGTTGCAAAATATAATAGATATAGTTTTGCTATAGCCGGGCATTCACATACAACAGAAACAGAAACTGAAACTGAAAACTATTCAAAATTCAAAACTCTATTATCAAAATTTCAAATAATAATTAATATTATGTGACAGTTTCTGGTCATGTGACACTTTCTGGAACAGAAACAATTAAATTTTCTGTTTCAGACAAAACAAAAGAATTTTCAGTTTCTGTTTCAGTTTCTAAATTAGAATTTTGTTTCAGTTGCTGTCAAATTTGTATGAAATTCAGTTTCGGTTTCTGTTTCCGTTGTATGTGAATATGTAGCTTGTTCTATATGTTTTATATGTAGCTAATTTTTTAAAATTTGTTTGATATCTGTTTGTCATAAGTTTGTTTTGTTTAAACTAATCTGATACATCAGATTAGACTTGTGCCATTCGAGAACGAAGTAGTTCAAAAATTCGATCCCAAACTAAGATTGAACGAACTAGTTTAACTAAAACTCAAATAACTCAATAACTCAAATATTCAAAACAATAACAAACAAATTGGGTTGAAGTCGACATTAAAGTTGAATTGAAATAGAAAATTTATAATTGTTGCGATTTGGCTTTTAATTTTTAATTTTTAATTTTTAATTTTTAATTTTTAATTTTTAATTTTTAATTTTTAATTTTTAATTTTTAATTTTTAATTTTTAATTTTTAATTTTTAATTTTTAATTTTTAATTTTTAATTTTTAATTTTTAATTTTTAATTTTTAATTTTTAATTTTTAATTTTTAATTTTTAATTTTTAATTTTTAATTTTTAATTTTTAATTTTTAATTTTTAATTTTTAATTTTTAATTTTTAATTTTTAATTTTTAATTTTTAATTTTTAATTTTTAATTTTTAATTTTTAATTTTTAATTTTTAATTTTTAATTTTTAATTTTTAATTTTTAATTTTTAATTTTTATTTTTAATTTTTAATTTTTAATTTTTAATTTTTAATTTTTAATTTTTAATTTTTAATTTTTAATTTTTAAATTTTTAATTTTTAATTTTTAATTTTTAATTTTTAATTTTTAATTTTTAATTTTAATTTTTAATTTTTAATTTTTAATTTTTAATTTTTAATTTTTAATTTTTAATTTTTAATTTTTAATTTTTAATTTTTAATTTTTAATTTTTAATTTTTAATTTTTAATTTTTAATTTTTAATTTTTAATTTTTAATTTTTAATTTTTAATTTTTAAGTAAATCAATTAAGTAGTTTTTAGTTTTTAAATTTCTTATACAACACAACGTAGATAGTTATTTATTATACATGCAATTACTTTCTCTCTCCCTCTTCAATTTTCTTTTACTCACTTTCTTATGATTAATAAATTACATTACATTAATAAATAGAACATATATAAACACAATAACATTTTTATAATCATTATTTGACACTTATTTTCTATTTTATTTTACACATTTTCTCATCTGAGGTCAAAATTTACAGTTTGAGATCTTCATATAAGAAAGAACACACGATTTTGCGCTGGACCCCCATCTGGGGTCAAAATTGACAATTTGAGACCTTCATAAGAAACAACACGCGATATTGCGCTGGAACCCGCATAGCTAGTTCGAAAATATAAGAAAGTTATTTGGTTATTTCAAATAATTTTTCTCCTTCCAAAACAGGAATGCCATGCGTTAGAATTTTTGTCATTCTAAAAATTTCATCATCTTGATCAGGCTTCGACTTGATAAAGAAAACAAATTTCATAGCCTTTTTTTGTGGAGAACGAGCGCTTTACTATAACTGATACTTTTGGCACTAATACCATTGGTCACACTTTATATAACTTTCCAGCTTCTTTAAATCAGCGCCACTTAGTTTTGTAACGATCGCAATAATCGCAAAACAATAATAAAACCAAATTCCTCTTTGTTTTCAATTCAATAAAAATGTATTTCATTAGTTTCCGTTCATTTTTTACATTAATAATAATTTTAAAATTTTCTAAAACTTGGCTGCTGGTTGAATTTTGAATATACTATAAAAAGCAAACGAACGTACTCAATTTTATTTCCAATTCTAACGAACAGATGTCGTTGTCGTTATTAATCTTTGCTGAATTTTTAATGTTACCCGATTTGTTTTGACATCATAAGATGTAAAACAAAAAATCACATTTTTGGATGGAATGAGTTTTCTATGTTAAAAGTTTGATTTAAATAAAAATTCATTCCGGTTTTAGTTTTTCAAAAGATGACATCTAGTCAAAGTTTGTTCATGCAATCATGTTTAGAAAAAAATAAGTTCATTGATAATTATATCAAAAACAAATTTTTGTAATGTTATATTTAAACACAAAAATGTTTTATGAAAGTTTGAATAGTGTGTTTTTAATTATAAGTGTCTGGAATTAAAAATAAAATAATAAATTGATACATATCAAAGATTACGTTTGATTTATTCTAAATGTGAGGATCAAATGTATATATTACACACAAATGAACATTTTAATATATTTACAAATAATTTAATGAGAAAAGGTAAACAAGCTATAAAACTATTTAAGGAAGGTAAAGAAAAGATGTTTGATGAAAATTCTCAATATCGAAGGAATTTAACAAAATTAAGTCTGGTTTTTTTGCACATATGTTAAGTGAATTAAAAGCTATATTTCCAAATGGATTTTTTGCTGGTGAATGGAAAGAAAACAACGAAGGCAATCTGGAAAGGATAGAAGGCATCACATCGATTACATAGAAGATAAGTTTATTTGTTTTTATATATATATATATTATTAATTAATTCCGAAGTTTAACTATTGAAATGTCAGATTAGGAATAAGTATTTTAAGAGATTCCTAAATTCAGATTTGTCTGAGGGTGATCGTTACAATCCGTAGGTTAGTTATATTTTTATTTTTTTCTTGAAGTAGTAAAATTGTTGTGTATAAAAGTTCAAGCCACCTACAGTGGCACTCGCAATAGTTTGTTCTTAAGAGATGTAAACATTGAAAATTGTTGCGGTACTTTCATTCTAACTTTTTCCAGCCGACAAAAAATTCGGGCGAAATTTTTTATTCATTACTTTCATATAGAGCGATTGTTGTTTTTGTCTTCTTCACTTATGCAATTTAATATAACTGATTTCAAATTCTTGGTACTTAAAGCAAGTGCAAATTCTTTAATGGCAGGCTTATGTTCTGTATAATAGAAAGCGACAATCAACCAGTTATTTCAATGAATTTCAATTATATCTCGTGCCAATGCAAATCACAGATATCACAAAATGTTTGGCGACAATTTCTAGTTTTTTTTAGTACAATTTTCATGCTGGCGATCAATCTTTTAACGTTTTGTTTTCGGTACACTCTCATACTCGATTCAATCCAATTGTTAAGCAGTAATGTGCTTATGGATACATTTCCTTCAATCCTAAAGCAAAAACAATACTTTTTTGTACGATGTATCGGACCCGTACAGTGTCCCACACGCTTTGTTACGGCTGTTATATAGAATATTATAATCAATTATTATTTAATATTAGAATTCATTTCTGCATTACTGGAGTGCAACTATATTATAGAATTATTTTATTGCTCTCCAGCATGAACATTATTTTTTATGTTGTAAATCAAGTTAATATTAATATTTACGAAAGTAACGTTTCACTAATAAATGAAGAAGAAATCACTTTTAGTTCGAGCGCTTAACAATTAACACTCTGGCTTATTATTATAATATAAATCTTTATTCTACCGGGACCGTCTTACCTAAGGAAGGATACAACAAATTGGCGACGGCGGTAAACGTAAGTTGCGTGCATCTTAATTGTGATATTTGTGTACACCCAAAAAACTACAACATAAAAAAAAATTTTGAGTGAAAGTAATTTTAAAAGTTGTGTGCCTTGTGCTAATGTACGTGATTTTGTGGTGATTCTTAATTATTATATTTGGTATTCTACTGATGGAACAAAAAGTTAAAATGCCGCTTGTTGGAAGTATGGACTTAAACAATTTTTTATAATAAATGACGTCATTGAAGAAAAAAAAGTACCGTTGTTCATAACGGTAATGGGTGCAGAGTGTTACAAAATTTTGAAATCATTAGCGATACCAAAATCTCCAACTACATTGTCATATAAAGAAATTAGTGATTTATTGAAAATACATTTTAAACCAACAATTAATAAACGTGCGGAGAGATTTAAATTTTCTAAAGCACATCAGCATCAGGGGGAACCTATAGCCGATTTTATTGTGCGATTAAAAATGTTAGCTCAAACTTGTGAGTTTGATGCCTTTTTGGATGACGCCCTAGCCGATAAATTTATTGTGGGCATATACAGCGAAAATATTCAACAAGAATTATTAAAGAAGTCAACTATATCTTTTGAAGAATGTTGCAATATAGCGCTTAATATAGAAATGTCAACGAAGGAAACACAAGCAATGAATCCTCATTCAAACTACTATATTAACCAAAGTCAACCATCGTACAGTAGCTCGAGTAGTCAACATCGAGGTCGTTCAAGATACACGTCATCATCGGGTAAGAAGTTTTCGAAAAGTTTAAATAGAAAATCATGGGAAAGTCCAAGTCCACAACGAAGCCCAAGTAAATATAGAGGTGCTAGTCCGACAAGGTACTCGGGTTGTACCAGATGTGGTGTTTATAACCATCCAGAATCCCAGTGTCCTGCGATCAGGTGGAAATGTTATCGGTGTCATCAATTGGGACATACATCTAAGGTGTGCAGAAGCAACAAAAATATAGATCTTATCCAGTGTATAGAAGAATCCGGCAGTGTTATAAACGAAAATGAACGATTGGATGTTATTAATTGTATACAAGAGACAGCCGCTCCCGCTCAATGTACATTTTTAGTCGAAGGACAGCCGTTACAAATGGAAGTTGATACTGGAGCCTGTTCATCTATAATTAGTTTAGTTAAGTATAATAAAACTTTTGGTCATTTAGAATTAAACTCTTCTAGTAATTCATTTTCGACAGTTACAGGGCAAGTCATTAAGGTGGTTGGTAAAATTTCTGTGCAGGTGTGTTTTGAAGAAAGACAGTATATTTTGGAATTGGTTGTAATAAACACTGAACGAGAATTTAAACCGTTGCTTGGAAGAACGTGGTTAGATGCGTTAATGCCTGAATGGAGGATAAAATTCTGGAGTACATCGGGATGTTCAACATTAAGGTACGTGAATAGTTTTTCAAATTCGGTATTAGAAGAAATTAAGTTTAAATTTCCATATACTGTCGCGAGTGATACGTGCAACCAAACGATTGAGGGATTTACTGCGGAGATTTTGATTGAAAAAAATGTTAGCCCTATTTTCCATGGAGCATACACAGTCCCATATAAGTTACGTGACAAAGTAGAAGCTGAGTTGAATAGATTATGTCAGTTAGGCATAATGGAATCTGTTAAATATAGTAACTGGGCCAGTCCTATTGTTTCGGTCCCTAAATCAAATGGAGATTTACGAATATGCATAGACTGTAAGGTAACTGTGAATAAGGTTGTTCAAACAGAACACTACCCCTTACCTAGAGTGGATGATATATTTGCTGGTCTAGCTAACTGTAAATATTTTTGTGTAATAGATCTAACAGGAGCTTATCAGCAAGTTGTAGTGTCTGAAAAATCTCGCGAGTATTTAACCATCAATACCCATAAAGGATTATTTCGGTATACCAGATTGCCTTTTGGATTAAAAAGTGCACCCTCAATTTTTCAAAATATTATGGATCAAATTTTAATAGGGATTACGGGGGTTGCTTGTTATCTTGATGACATTTTAATAGGCGGTTCAGATTTTGAGGATTGTAAAAAAATTCTTTTGGAAGTCTTAAGTCGTTTAAATAAATTTAAAGTGAGAATAAATCTAAGTAAATGTGTTTTACTTCAGTCAAGTGTCAACTACTTAGGTCATACAATATCTGCAAATGGTATTAGTCCAAATTCAGAAAAAGTCCAAGCAATAGTGAAAGCTCCCATTCCAGAAAATGTAAGTCAACTCCAATCTTATTTAGGTTTATTAAACTATTACGGAAGATTTATTCCTAATTTGTCTACGGAACTGAGACATTTGTATAATCTTCTCCGAAAAGATGCTACGTTTGAATGGAATGAGAAATGTCAGTCTGCTTTTGAGAAATCAAAAAGTTTGATTCTCAAAAACAATGTGTTAGAACTATATGATCCCAATAAACCGATCATAATTGCGACCGATGCAAGTCCGTATGGCGTGGGGGCCATATTATCGCACCTAGTCAATGGAGTAGAAAAACCAGTCTTATTTGCTTCCAGTACACTATCGCCTGCTGAAAAAAATTACTCGCAGATTCATCGGGAAGCTTTAGCAATAATATATGGGGTAAAAAAGTTCCATAAATACATTTATGGTCATGAGTTTGTGATTCAAACAGATCACCAAGCCCTAAGGGAAATTTTTGATCCTAGAAAACCAACTCCATCGGTAGCTGCAGCTAGATTGCAAAGGTGGGCAGTAATTATGTCAATGTACAAGTATAAGATACAGTATCGTAAGGGAAGTCAAATGTCCCATGTAGATGCTTTGTCTAGATTACCGATCGAATCAAGTACAAATGTCGATGGAGGTTGTATAAAATATTTTAACTTTAGCGAAAATCTACCCTTGGACTTAGAGAAAGTTGTGTTGGAAACAAAAAACGATAAAATATTATGTAGAGTCTTAGAATTTTGTATGGAGGGCTGGCCATCTAAATCAAACTTGCCAGAAGAGTTAAAAATATATTTTGATAAAAAAACGCGTTTAGCTTGTGAAGATAATTGTATATACTACATGAATAGAGTTGTCATTCCAGATTGTTTAAGAAATGATGTCCTACACATATTGCATGAAAATCATGTTGGAATTATTAAAATGAAAATGATGGCCAGATCTTACGTATGGTGGTATAATATTGATAAAGATATTGAACAATTTGTCCAAGCGTGTGAAACATGTCAAGTAACACGCAACGTTGACAAGGAAGTAGTAACAACAACTTGGCCTGAGGCTACATATCCGTTTGAAAGAATTCATTTAGATTTGTTTTATTTCAAAAACGATAGTTTTTTAATTTTGGTTGATGCCTTTAGCAGGTATTGTGATGTTGTTCAATTGAATGTCACAACGGCCACTGCTATTATAAATGCTCTGATTAAGATTTTTTCAATTTTTGGGCTACCTTCAGAAATTGTTTCTGACAATGGTCCCCCCTTTGGTTCCTTCGCCTTCAAGGATTTTTCTGAAAAACATGGCATTAAGCTAACAAAATCTCCGCCGTATCATCCACAATCAAACGGGTTAGCCGAACGTAACGTTCAAAGTGTTAAATGCGTATTAAAAAAATTTATTTTAGACAACGCCACAATGCATTTAACCACACATCAACTGTTGCATAAGTTTTTACTTCAACAAAGAAATGCTAAAAATATGTCTACTTCAAAAACACCGTCAGAAATATTGTTTACATACAAACCAAGAACCTTAATAGATTTGATTAAGAGCAACCAAAAAAGGGTCTCATTTCAATTACCTAATAAAGAAAATGAACTATTAGAAGTAAATCGGAAAAGTAATCAAAAATGTAAAAATTCTAGATGGAATCCGGAAGTTAAAGTAAAAAATTTTAAAAAGGGAGAAAAAGTTATGTATCGCAACCATATAAAGAATTATGTAAAATGGATTCCAGCTAGAATTTTAGATAGAATTAGTAAATTTGTGTATGCTATTAATATCAATAATCATGTAAGAATTGTTCATGAAAATTCCTTAAGAATTTCAAGCTTAGATGATAAATATCATCCAGGTTGGAAAATAGTTAGTGTTAAGTATAATGTTGACGAAAATACAGAAAATGAATTTAAAACTATAGATAATCAACACAGATCTAAGAGGAAACGAAGTGTGTCTGAAACCGACTCAAGTCCTGAATATCAAATAAGGAAATCAAGTAGAATTAAAAAAATTCCGAGAAGGTTAAATTATAGTCGTTTTTAAAGGATTCAATTTAGTTATTTGAAGTGTAATTTAAAAAGGGGAAAATGTTATATAGAATATTATAATCAATTATTATTTAATATTAGAATTCATTTCTGCATTACTGGAGTGCAACTATATTATAGAATTATTTTATTGCTCTCCAGCATGAACATTATTTTTTATGTTGTAAATCAAGTTAATATTAATATTTTACGAAAGTAACGTTTCACTAATAAATGAAGAAGAAATCACTTTTAGTTCGAGCGCTTAACAATTAACACTCTGGCTTATTATTATAATATAAATCTTTATTCTACCGGGACCGTCTTACCTAAGGAAGGATACAACAACGGCTTGCTCAACTGTGGTGTTTTTTGTTTTATCCAAGAAAATTGTACTGTGCCATAATGGTTTGGATAGAGTCCCATCTAATTTTTCCACCAAAATATTCATTACGGAATGTTTGAAGGTATATGTGGCTTCATCGACAGATAAATAAATTTGATGTTCAGCGTCATGTCAACATTTATGTAAATGTGTGTGCACTTGGCAACGCATCTTTACGCTCTTTCAAAAAAAAATGTTTTCCTTTCAAAAAAAAAATGTATGTTGTAGCCTCCATAAGGAAGGAATTCCAGCTTCCAGGCATGTCGTTGCTAATTTTAAAGACAATGTATAAACTTTAGCAACTGTAACGACGAACATTAAAAACAAACAGTCAACACATTAATCATACCTTCATTCTGTAATATAAAATAACTTAAGATCATTTCATAAATAATATCCGACCATATGCAACGTTTCACTGTATAAATAAATTCATCTTTTATTTTATCTTTTATTCGAACTCAATTAACAGATCTTATATTTTGGAGTATAATCGATTGTTGTTTTATTTTATTTATTTTAATGAGTAACAAATATATTTTTTTTATTGAACAGATAACGAAATAGAGTATATTGAATCTGCGCAGGTGTATTAATGTTGGGTGATCCGATGTATGTGTTTTAACTGAGATATTTTGGGAATATAAAAAATTTGTTAAATTTTAAAGGACCTTATTGTTATGATTTGATAGGTGTTATGATATGAACCGTGAGACGATTTGTTTAAGTGATTTTTTTAAGTTTGTTTCATTGGATTTTTTACGGCAAATTTTCAATGTATGTGATAATTTTTGTTGTCTAATTGAATAAGGAATCCAAAGCAAAAATAATACGGTTAATAGGATTGTGGAACTAAGTATACAAGTTGAATTGTTCATGCAATTGGGACCTTTTTCTTGGTGGAATGGAATAATTATCAGTTGATCAAACTCGAATTTCTGGATAGTTTGTTTATTGCAATTGGACCCTGTAATTAATACGTGAGGAAATCAACATAAAACATGGACCTTTTTCATGGTGGAATGGAATAATTATCAGTTGATCAAAGTCGAATTTCTGGATAGTTTGTTTATTGCAATTGGACCCTGTAACTAATACGTGAGGAAATCAACATAAAACAGAAGTATAGATGGAAGTCATCAACAATTAAGTTATTTTTTTTACTATCATTATATTTGTTTTTGCATTTCTTGGCATTCTCTTTTCATTATTGTAAATATTTGGGTTAAAATGAAATATTAATTTTTTTTATAGAAATTTTTCATTGGGCAGAGGCCAGATTGATATATTTTTTTTGTGATAAATATTGTTAAAATCTGTTTATAACACAGCCTTTGCACTTATGTTTACCATTGCACCTGATATCGACAGTTGCAAAATATTTTTTTCACTTTTATTCTTGTGTTTCCTGTGTCGAACGTAAATGTGACTGATATTGTGTGCTCAAATTAATATAATCATTTTTAAAGGTAGACTCATTAGGGATGAGGAGCCTTCAAATATATGGCTGGTGCCAATTAACTTCTTTGCACGAGTAATGAGATTACTATCCATGATTGCTTTATGAGAATAGAACGACGACTAGTTTTGGGTGGCTTGAAACAATAAAAAACTTACGGTGCAATGTGTTGCATGAAGTCCGCGTTGTGACAATTGTATACAGATGAAATAAATTATGTCAATCTTGTAACTAATCTCTTGAAAGTGAGTTTGTTTATAACAGTAATTAAACTAAAAAAATTCTATAATCTTTGGTAACACAAAGTTTTGTGATGAGCGCTGAGTCGCAAGACAAGTAACAGTTATTTTACGAACATGAATTTACTTACAGCATGAAACTACATGAAATTGCATATGGACGCTCTTTTCCTTCGAAATTAAACAAACAAACAACAACAAAATCATGCATTTCCACGATCTCCTGACTCCCGAAATTTTGCCTGTATCAGTTTTTTGTTTTTCAATTCCACCAATTATTAGTCTTGTTGCAATAATTTGGTCATGGTTAGTTGTTAAACGTGCGTGCAAAGAGATTATTATTTGGTCTGACAATGAGGCAATATGGCGAATGAAAAACGACTGCTTTAATTGAGCGAAACACGCCTAATACGTTGTTAATCCTTGCAGTGCTAACTGATATTCAATGTTTAAAAGTTTATTAAGGGTTACAGAGTTTACGCCACTTCGAGCTTATACCACATAATATTTTTTGCACGAATTCTCTGTAATGAAATAATAGATATTTTCTAGAGTAGACTAATAAATTCATTTTCTACCATTCCAGGCAAGGTTATTTATGTAAAGTTTGCTATTGAAAAACATACATAAAACTTGATCTATTAATTGTTTTTCGTGACTAGAATTTTAAAAACAAGGCAAAATCAATGTAGAAAACCATAATTGGTGAAATTTGTGATCTGGACGATTGCAACATCTAATCAACTGATTTCAATATATCGATGAGATCCCAACTAGCAAATTTACTTCTTAATTTTGAGTTATACCAGCTTACTTCAATAGAGCTTCACCAAAGCTTCTAAGTGGAAGCTAGTAAAATTTTACTTCTATAAAGATCCATAAAACTTACACAGATGAACTCTCTCCACCACTGTAGTGAAAGCTTCTATAATGCTTCTATAAAGCTTCCGAAAAAAGGTTATAGAAGTTATAGCTGCCATTAGGATTGAAGTAGTTTCGGGTGTAACTGTTTATAGATCTTATTGATGCACAGCTGTCATAGTTTAAAATTTTTTTCAATATCAAGACTTTAGAAGTTTTACCGAGACTGCGAAAATTAAATATGTTAAACTGACAGAAACTATTCTTCTATTATTTCAACTAGTAGAGCTTATAATTAGGTCTTATAAGTTTAGTTAGTATTGTTTTCATTATATATTTTACAAACTGTACTGCAACTATGCTTCTATTCGACTAATATGTGACGTTTTAATTATATTTATAAATTATATTTTTTTTATAATAATTTATAAATAAGCCTTGAACTTGTGGAACTCCGTAAATATATATATTTTAATTTTCAAAAACTCCTTATTGAGCCCACTCTTATTAAATAAAAAATAAAATTTCTTTCTTATTTTTATTTTTAAAATATTTTTGAATGCATTTCAGGTATTATATGCAACCCATCATCAGCAAACTCGATTTATTAAAAGAAAAAGAATTGTCAATAAAACAATATAAAAAACAAAGCTAACATATGAAAAAAATTATAAAATAAAAACAAAAAATATTTTAAAAATAAAAAATAAGAAAGAAATTTTATTTTTTATTTAATAAGAGTGGGCTCAATAAGAAGTTTTTGAAAATTAAAATATATAATATGTGACGGCCATTACGTTCTTTTCAGAAAAGTATTGTGTACCCGGCTGTTTTTGTTTTTAATGTGTTATTTAGACAAATTTTGCACAATATAAAACTTTTTTATTTAGAAACTTTAAATAGCCTAAAAAAAGAAAAAACGGCCTTACAGAAGATGTTAAAGTAATACGCTTTGCCAATTTGTCGCTTATTTGTTACCCGCAACACCTAAATGACCAGGTATCTAAGGTTGGTTGTCCAAGGCTGGTTATCCAAGTCAAGTTACTTGAAAAGCTAGAAATATTCCGCACACTCCTAGTGATTTTTATGAGTGAAAAGTGCCTATGGCCTACTAAAACGGGTCTCCGTAAACAGTGAAGTAGCCACTCTTCAGTCTTCTGGGCTTGGTCTCTTACTTTTCTTCTTGCTCGTGTCTTCTGCCTCCCAAAAATCGTGTTTCTAGAAAAAGAGAAATTCTCTAGTACTAATCCTTCGTATGTGTTTCTTTCGGTCTTCTCGACGAAGTTTTAACTTCATACCGTTCTTTGCCAAAGCTTTATGCAGCCAAGCTGTTACAGATATTGCAGAAATATTATCACAGAACATTCTGAAGCTGGCCCTTCTGATTTTTTTATTCTAGGTGTTAAGCACCTTGGTATACTCTTCTTAGTTTCTGGATTGGTTTGCTCTATTAAAAAGCCTCCTTACTTTTGTTTCTACTTTTTACAATTCCATACTTCACCAAGCCGTGTCTTTCTACTCTTTTACCTTAGTAATTGAGCAGTTGGATTCTGATGCCTTGGCTTTCGCTACAGTGCGGTATAGGGTTTTTCTGTCCTTCTAACCATTACTAGCTGCAGACCTTCTTTAAAATTGTTCTCAAATCGATCCCTTTCTGTTTGCCTAGGGTTTCGACTTTCGAGTCGGGGATGATTTCTCTTTCGTACCATCTAGTTCAAATAGAATTATTCTATGATCCAATAAGGAGGGTTCATTTGAAACTTTCCAGTTCTATATGAACTGTCTTATAATGGTACTTTCTACAGTAAAATCAAACAACTTCCTCTCTTGCCCCTGTGACAAAGGTGGGTGTGTTCTCGACGTTAAAGACGCAAAACTTTTTTGCAAATTAGAAAATCACCTTTATGGTTTATATCCGTACTTCCTCATGTCTCCCTGTGAGCATTTGAAACACACTCGATGATAAGAGGCCACTTATTCCTGTTGCACCCTTCCACCAGCCCCTGTACCTCTATAGGCGATATCAGTACCTGGTCCTCTGCAAAGTATGACCATGCTACCACTACCTAGCGGCAAGTGTGATGGTAGATAATATGGCCATCAAGTACCTGCTAAGAAAATCTGAAAGCCAAATATAATTATTGTTTTTCTTAATTGGAGCGAAGCGAGCGTAGCTCCATTCTTCCCCGATTCGGATTTTCGTTTGAGGACATACTCCTCCCAAACTATTAAGGTTATCAAAATGAAATTTTGCATGTAAGAAGACATCTAGCCATAGATGGTTTACAAAAAAAAATATTGAAAATTAGACATACCACGGAGGAATAATCACCGAAAAACGGTTCCCATAGACTTTCAATGGGAAAATTATCATCTTTTCACAATACTTAAACAAATTATTAAATATTTTTTTGTTTTTTTCGTTTTTTTTTTATTTTTTTATTTTTTTTTATTTTTTTTTATTTATTTTTTTTTTTTTTGTCTTTTTTTTTTGAACTCCAGTGATATTGAAAGTCTGAAAATAAAAGTTTGTTATTAGTTGATTTTAAAAAAATTTAATAACACACTTTTACCTACATTGAACAAGTTTGATCATGTTTTCAACCTGGACGAGTTTTTATTTGGTTCGTTCACATTTTTTTCTTTGCCGTTTTGCTAAAGTACTTTTTATAGACAAAATTCACGATACGGTCGTTGTAGTCAGACATATCGGTTTCAAATCCGTTTAAAAAATTTTTCATTGATTTTCAACTAAATATATGCCGGAGGTAGATGCAGCAATATTTACCACACATTAAACTGTAGCGATTTTGTAGTTCTTTTGGATTGTAGCATATCTTCGGACATATCTTCGAACATATCTTCGGACATATCTTTTGGATTGGACATAGCTTCGCTCCTCTTTATCAATTGCATTCTGCATTGGTCACCTAGTCATTATGCACGCTCTAGATGAGTTTGCATAGTATCCTAAACTACCTTCATCTCGCTGTTGATCGTGCACCGTTTTTACGGGTCCAGGGTTCCTGTATTAGCGTAAACACTAGCAGTTTCTTAGTGAATGTCCTGGCCACAAAAAGGGGAAAAACCACATCTAGAACGGCCACCCTAACTGCCTTGGTAACACCAGCATAGCTGGTGCTTGGATTGAGATTGCTTTGTCTGCCATCATGACGGGTGGCTATCCCGGGCTTCTTTGCCGCATTGCCCTGTGCTTCTTGTTTTCGGCTCCATCGGTTGAGGCCTTCTCTTTCTTTTCCATAGGTTTGCTGTTTGAATTCATCGAAGATATTCCCTCCACCAGGAACCTTAGGGACCGCTTGGTACCAACTCAACTAACATCCAGTTTCAGTAGTTTGTTCAGCTTTGCAAGCTGGCCTAAAGATACAAGAAGTGGATCTCTATGGCTCTTTCTCTTATTTACTCTATTTGGCATACGCAACTTCCTGTAGGCACGGCAGTTATACTGCTCCCAGTCATGGCAGTGTTACTTGCGGTAAACTCTCATCGAAACACGAATTGCATGACAACGAGACTTGCTCTTGTGCCTTGCTCTCTTATCGTCAACGCAATGACATCCCGCCTTTTTCCGTGTTGTTTTATTTGCTTCCAAACTAATTTCCATGTTGTTCCACGAGTATCACGAGAAAAATGATCGACCAACCAGCACCTGGAGGTCGTGCGGTAGCCAAGCAACTCCGTTCGCCACTGAGTTATTTGAATCAATCGCCAGTTTAGAAGATCCATTGGTTTGACACAAATCGCCATGATCCATCCAATTTGCTAATAATTTTGCGTAACCGATTTCACCACTGGAGCATTAACATACGTGCAAGGAAGGAACACAAAAACCCGAAAGCAATAGCATTTTGAAGCAACAACTGCAAATATGCAAGAAATGTATAGCTCGAATATAACTTCAAAACTCGACACCTTTAAGGTGATTTATGCAATTGTTCACCCATTATTTTATTATGTATTATTTTATCGTTTCGTTCGTATTTATTTGAAAAATTTATTATTTTATGCAACATTAAGCCTTCTAATTGTATTACGAGGGCGATTTGAAAATTCCGTGATATTGAAATGAAAGAACTGGTTTTTGGGATAACTGTTATTTTATTTTTCAACGTAGTCACCTTTTAGCTCGATTCACCGAACCCAACGTTTTTCCAACTTTTGCAAGCCGGTCAAAAAATATGATTTCGGGAACTCTTCAAAATAGGCATTTGTTTTGGCGATGTCCTCCTCATTTATTGTGAATCTTTTTCCTCCGAGCCATTTCTTCAAGTTAGGAAATAGAAAGAAGTCGCAGGGAGCCAGATCTGGAGAATACGGTGGGTGAGGCAGCAATTCGTAACGCAATTCGAGTAATTTTTGGGTTGTCAAAAGACACGAATGAGCTGGTGCATTGTCATGCTGGAACAGGATTTTCTTCTTTTTCAAATGGGCACGTTTCACCTTCAATGCAGCATCGAATTTATCAAGCAGAGCACAATAATATTGCCCTGTTATTGTTCTTCCCTTTTCTAAATAGTTGATCAGCAATATCCCTTGCTCATCCCAAAAAACGGTGGCCATAACCTTACCGGCCGAAATGACGGTTTTTGCCTTCTTCGGAGCATGTTCGTCTGGAAAAGTCCACTGTTTGACTGTTCTTTCAACTCAGGTGTGTAGTGATGGATCCACGTTTCATCAACGGTCACAAAACGGCGAAGAAACTCAGGTGGATTGCGCTTATTCATCTTCAAACACTGTTCCAAAGTGGTTTCACGAAATCGCTTTTGCTCCGGACTTAGCAAGTGCGGCAACCATCTCGCCGATAGCTTTCTCATTCCCAGTTCTTCGTTTAAAATGGAATGCACGCGTTCGGTTGAAACGTTCACCATCTCAGCTATCTCGTCAATCTTTAAGCGGCGGTCGGCCAACACGATATCATGGATTTTATCGATGAAATGTGGAATTACAACCTCTTTTGGGCGTCTCGAACGTGTTGCATTATTTGTGTTTGTACGGCCACATCGAAAGTCGTTGAACCACTTTTGCACCATTGCATACGATGGAGCAGAGTCACTGTAATACTTCTGCAACTTTTCTTTAGTTTGTTTGATAGTTTTTCCCCGCAAAAAGTAATGTTTAATAAGAACACGGAATTCACTTTTTTCCATCGTTTCGAAAATTTAGAATCTTTTTCTCTTTCGAAGGCTGTAGAAAATTTGTTTATTGATAGATTCAATTCAAATTTTTTTTGGCTCGCTAAACATGATGACAGATGTCAAAACCATATTCACCTCGCCGATCCGAACGCCTTCTGTTGACAATATCACGGACTAATCAAATTGCCCTCGTATTTCGTTTAATTTTTCAATAAAATAGAATTTATATGCTGCCAATGCAGATAGTTTGATCATACAACAAATTTAATTTTGTTATCTCCATAAATGTAACAACTCATTATTCCATTTTTAGCAAAATACAATTTGTAGTCAAACGATACCTAAGGTTGTTTGTATTTATTTAGCAACATACTAGTTGAGCTGATGAATTATTATGAAGTGAATTGAACAGAGACAATAACTTGTCTGAATAAAACAAAATAAATTTTTTTGGAAACGATTTCCCCAGGATAATTTGCACGGAAAAATCATGATAATTCATATTATCATGATTTTTGAGCTCATAAAATATAAAATCGACTGTCAATCTTCTTATTGATACAATTCCTTTCACTTAATAATCTTTTTAATATCGATTATTTTTATAGCAATAGATATAAAATTCTCATATATAATATCACGAGTCGTCAAATAGTAGTGGATTATTTTTCATAATCATTATTACGAATGCCATTTGAGGGCCCGAGTGCGCGTAGCGCACGAGGGAAATTTTTGACCTCAAATGGCATGAGTGGTAATGTTGAAAAATAATCGACTAATAATTTGATGACGAGTTGTATTTAGCAGACAATTTAACGAACAGAAATAGTAACATTATTTCATACAACATAATCCTTTGTTGTCAAACAAAATTAAATATTATTTCATCTTAGGCGCATAAATGTTATAAATGTTATAAATGTTATAAATTTATAATTTTTTTTGAAAAATAAACATAAACATGCAATCATTTATGAACGAAAACTGACATTTTTACTATTTGCAAATTGCATTTTCACATAATTTTGTATGTGCATTTTTGTTTTAAATTGATATATTAAGTAGGCGGAAAATATTCGAAAATATTCGCTGTTCCTTCCTACCAGAAAAAAATAATCGAAACAAATCGTTTTGATTTGCTAAAAAATAGTAAATGAAGCGTTTTGATTGGACCTTATTCAAACTTTATTTAATGAGTTGAATTGTCTTTCTAATTTATTAGATTAGATTATATTGTATTATGTTCGAAAGATATCTTTGATATTCGAGATGAGTGATACTGGCACTCTACTAAATATTGTAAAAATACGGAGTACGTGCTAATTGGTTTTAGATAACTGTTAAGCCCTTTGTGATTTTATGTTGTGGTGGTGGATTATGTGATTGATAGTATTGAAATAATCTGGAACATAATTTTCACGAATAGGACGAAGTTTATTAGGGCTATTCTGATAGTCGTAACGAAGATTATTTGGTATCGTACCGACTCTAAAATGGTATTTTGTGATTCGCACGTAACAACAAATTTGTTCACCATAATATTCACCACGAAAAAAAATTGCAATTTGACATATAAAATCTATCAAAAATAAAAAAAAGTGTAGAGAGCATGGTAGCACGGCCGTAGGGAATCATTTATTTAACAAAATTATAAGGAAATTTAATATATTTTTTAATAATTAAAGTACGCCATCTTCGTTGTAATAGTTTAGCTCGCTGCTAAATTGTACTACACTGTTAAATGAAATCAATAATTTAAATTATTATTATTATTAAATTATTGATTTAATTTAATATACAACAACTTGGAGATCAAACAAAATACCTTTTTATTTATTTAATTTTTTACAATAAATAAAAATTTATTTAAAACATGTACACTGTTAACATTTAAAAAAATAAACATAACAATTTTGACTACTGGTTTTTTGAAAACCCAAAATAATTGTTTTTTCTTGCAATTCAAATGATTTTGGGTTGTGTTTAAGTTGTTGTTACTATATGGTAAGCTATTTAAATTATTATTTTGATATTTTAGTTCTATAAAAATATTATATTTAGAATAGATTTAACTACAAATGTGAGGCAGGCGGCGTGCGTGCTAGGCATACAAAATATTTTGTGGTCATATGTGCGGAAAAAGTAGATTTTTCTTTTATTCTATTCTAGTACAAAATAGAATATTTTTTGTGCATGTGTTAGAAAAATTATTTTGTAGGTTAGACTAGTTTTTGTCATATGTCATACATTGGGTATAAGAAGTTGTTTACATAGCAGCACACACAAAATAGCTATTTATGTACCAAGGACGTTGTGAAAATTATTATGCCAGGAAAACGACGTAATGCAGCCCGAGTGTCTCCGATCCGAGAGATAAATGTATAATAACATTATATCAAAGAGAAGCACTAAATAATTATTTCAAATTTCAAACTATTCAGTTTCATGGAATATTTTCATGGGCTTTACCAGTTCAGAAATAAATATTATCAAAAAACAACCGGAACATTGATGGGAAGTAAACTTGCACCATACATAAGTAATATCTTTATGTGCATACTAGAATCAGATCTCAAAGAAAACATCAATTTATTTCCAAAAGTTTTGTACCTATATTTGGACAATATTTTTGCAATAATCAAACATTTTAATTTGTCAGCAGTTTTCGAACAAATCAATTCAATACATCCATAATTACAATTTACAATAGAAACAGAAGGAATAGTAGATTGTTTTACTAGTGCGAATGCGTTTTCCAAACAAGAGTTAGTTTGCCGCACGACCGTAGGGAGTGCTGCAATAACTCGCGTTTGGAAAACGCATTCGCACTAGTAACACACACTATTTTTTGTAACAAATGCATAAAATTTATAAATATTTATTTAATTGTTAATTTAATCATTTATTTAACAAAGTAATAAACAAATTTAAGATATTTAAATGATTAAAGTGCGCCATCTTCGTTGTAATAGTTGTAAATTATACTAGCTCAAAAAAATAAACATGAGAATCCAACTACGGGTTTTATAAAAAAACGTAGTAATCCAACTAAGTGCTGTCAATATTGTAAATTTTGGAAACCCAAATAAATTGTTTTTGTTTGCAATTCAAATTATTCAATGTGTTTAAGTTGTTTTTACTATATGATAAGTTATTTAAATTATTATTTTGATATTTTAGTGCTATAAAAATATTATATAAAGGATAAATCTAACTACAAATCTCCCATGCAGGTGGCGTAAGTGCCAGGCATACAAAATATTTTGTGGTCATATCATGTCATATCATTGTGGTCATTCTAGTACAAAATTGAATAGTTTTTATACATGTGTTACAAAAACAATATTTTATAGTTTTTGTATATCAAAATTATTAAGTCACCCTCAAACAACATCAAAATTGGAAATTTACAGAAACCCTAGCAGCACCAATATTACGCATATATAGGCAGCTTTCCATTCAATGGCTTAGCAACTTTATAACATTCCGAATCCCGAAGGAAAAGTACGGATTTGATGAGGAAGTACAATATATTCAAAATGCAGCAATAGCCAACGGCTTTACTATTAAATTTGCAAATACAATAATTAATAAACACAGAATAAAACACAAAAAAAGCAATTGAGCACACTTTCTTCAGTATCATCAAAACCGATGCCAAATAAAAAAGATAAAATGTTTAAGTATAAAGATAAAATGAATAAAAAGTTCGGCATTTCAAAAATAGTTTGCGAGGGTTGTCAGAATTTTACAGGGAATTTTTTATTTGTTTGTGGGTGTTCTTAGTTGCAACCTCCTCAATTATAATTGCGGCACAACACCCCATTACAGTTTTGTTCGCTGTATCGACTTTGTACCAAGTTGCCATCACCACTAGGGTTTTTCTGCTACGTATCATTTTCAGCAGATTCACCAAGGCCTGAGGAAATTTTCTCATAATTCCGGCCTTCTGCTTTCTCATAATTCTCCACTACCTGTAACTCCGACTCTTGCAACTCCGCTCTGACTAGCGGACCATCTCTAGCTACATCTTCTTCGGCCACTGTGCAACAAATGGGCTATTAATATAGCTATTAAAATTTCCTCGTTTGATCTGAAACACCAAACTTTTCGTTCATTAGCCTGGAAGAGCAATTCTTGTTGGAGCATCAAGTACCAACAAACTAAGTATGGGCAGCTACTTAGTATGATTACTGCCACATGGGCAAAATTAGTCATTGATATCTTGGTAAATCCTAACCAAGATTTCCTTCATGATAGGCTCAAAGAGTCTCTTCTAGCCCGCCTATCCAGCAGCACTTTATACCGCATAAAAAAGGTATAATGCGGTGTGGACCTTAGGGGTACAAGCCCTTACATTTTCTCCGGACTATGACTGCTGAATTACGAATGAACTTTTAAGAGAAAAATTTTTTGGATTGAAAAACTTCCACTCACCGTTCGTACTACTATCCCGGTACTCAAAACCAATTTACAGGAAACAGGCTGGCAGCAGACAATTTCCTTGCTTCCCTAAGAGGATCTCAACTCCATGCGGTATCTAATCTTAGCGCTTCTCTTTTTCCTTCTTCTTCCTTTTCCTCAAGTGAAGTCATGTCACTTGAAAAAAATTCAAAAAATTGGAAGCACAAAACCTGTAACTCCTCAATGCCATTCAACGGCAAAATTTCTCCCTAGTAATTATTTTTCTATCTCCTTAATAATTATAAATTTATTTTGCTCTCCCATGCAACTATGATCCAGGTCACAAACTCAATTAGTATCTGCTCCGAGACCAAAATTTCTGTTTCATCTACATACATGACCTCTTTATTGCTTCTGAAACCTATGAGGAGCACCTCAAACATTTCACCACTTCTTTCGGGCGTCTTTCTGACACTGGTCTGATTAATAATTGTCAATAGTTGTGACACAAAAGCGTTTGTCCTCAGAGTGGACCAATAATGTCCATATGTACCTCGGAAAATCTCTGAAGTGGAGGGATAGGTACCTAAAGGAGATTGAGTATGGCGAGAAACTTTTTGCTCTTGGCAAGCCAGGCAGTTCTGTGCCATGTGTCGTACATTCTTTTTAACTTTTTGATTAAGGAGTTTGACAGAAATGGTACTCCTGGATGACATAAATTATGGAATAATTTTTGGTACTAGAATTGCCAAACGATTATGGCAAGGATCGGAATTGAAGTGTGGGACTAGTGTCCTCTAATTTCTTTATTTCATTATCGTTGAAATGAGCGTAAGCAATTTTGCAGTATTTAATGTTTTCTGGAATTGATATATGCTCAACACGAAAAAGTGTGTCGGCAACTACATTATCAATTCCAGAAATGGTTCGAATATCAGTCGTGAATTGACTGATAAAATCTAAATGACGGAACTGGCGAGGGTTCTGCGACAACGCATCAGTGAGTGGTTTATGATCGGTGAATGAGTAAAGATACTACCTTCAATGAGATACCGAAAACATTTTATTGCAAAATAAACTGCAAGGAGTTCGCGATCACAAGCGCTGTATTTATGGTGCGTTCTATTAAGTCGCACAGAGAAGAAACTAAGTGGTGTGCAACAATCGTTAATTTTTTGTTGGACAACAGCGTCAAATGCCTTGTCGATAGCGTCGAGCATTACGGCAAGTTGGGCAGAGTTTAAGGGGAGAGAAAGGGTATTTGCTTGATTGAGTGGCCGCTTGCAAAGATCAAAGGCTTGAATTGCGTTTGTCATTCTCTTTAGACCCTTTGATAAAATCGTTGAGGATTGCTTATATGTCACCAGCGTGAAAAATGAATCGGTAATAGAAGTTTATTATTCAAAGAAAACGGCGGAGTTGCATAACCATTTTGGGACGTTCGTTTCAATTAATTGCAACGAAACGTTCAAAAGTAGGTTTGATTTCAATTACGGTCCAGAATGTCCAAGAAACTCAACGTTTGGCTTACCAAAGTTGTATTTATCAACGTGTCACCAATTACGTATCACCAATTACCAATTACCTTCGATGGTCTGAAGTCATTCCAATCTCGGATATTACAACTGAAACAGTAACATCAGCTCTTTACTTCAATTGGATTTCTTGCTTCGGAATACCTTCAGTAATCGTCACTCCCAATTTGAATCCAATCTTTTTAACGAGTTGTCAACGAACAACTTTCCGTTTTTCAGCCAAAGTTTTAACTCCACTCCTCAATCTGATTTCGTCCCGTCATTGCATTAAGAAACACTTCTCCTAAAATTTTCGTCTCCATATATTTTGAGTTTTGTTCGCATGTTTTTTTACGAACTGATTTAGTACATAAAGCACTACAACCTCCATACGAAGTCATCAGTCACGTTGATAAAATTTTGTTAATGACCGTAAAGGATTAACACATTTGAGTCTCCATCGACAAATTAAAACTTTGCTTTAGGTAACAATATAAAGAAGACTTTACTCAAAACTCACCGAATTTGAGTACTAATCTGAGTGCCGCAGACAAAACTTGGTCTTCTACAAATATTGTCCATTCAACACCTTCGGACACATTCTATTTTTCTCCTTCTATCTCCGCAGAAACAACACAATGCGACACTAAAGCAACTGTATCAGCTAAAGGGGTTATATTTGACCCCATTTGGCAACAACAGGTATTTCAGCCTGCATCCACAGGATCAGGCTGAAAAACCTGTTGTTTCAAGCTGATCCATTCTAACCCCAACCCCTTTCTTTCGTGCTATAGAACAATAAATTTCTCTATATCGTCTAATCTTTGATGATTCTAGGAAGGGAGTGTTTATGGCGAACTAGCTTTAATAAATTTTTATATTAGTCATTCTTGTGTTGGAATAAAAAGAAATAAGTTCCATAAATTTTTAACACGTTTTCATTTCATACGTTGTAATATTTTCTAATTAAATAAAATATTTAATCTAAAAAGTTGTAAATAAATAAGTGTATGAACATTCAAAATTCCAATAAAAAGTAAAGTGTATAGCTACTATATTCGTTTTCTTTAATTGTAAAATATAATTGATGAAAGTATTAGATATTCTTCAAAGGAATATAAAAAGTGACTCAGACCAACTTTTTGAGCTAAATTAGTGACTTTTATTTTCATACGTTGCGCTATCAACCACCAGGCGGCGATCAACCACCAGGCGATGAAAAGTTTCAAAGTCCGTTTGCTTTTCAAATTAGTTGTCATTTCATTGAAACTTTGTTAATACATTGAAAAATAGAAGAATTTGTATTGTTTATATTAACCGCTAGCAGTTTTTACATTATCTTTTTTTTAATAATTGATAATTATCGTTTATTAAAAAAAAGAAACAAATTTCAGTTTATTGTAATATTACCAAATAACGCAAATACAATATCATTATCTTCCTCTGTGGCGAACATCTAATTTGAAATTTTGAAAATTTTAAGTTAGATGTTCGCTACAAAATTCCCCCCCTAGTCCTTGTGTTCCTAATCGGGGTCACCAATTCGAATCCAATCTCTTTAACGAGTTGTCAAAACTTATCGGTTTCGAACGTAAACGTACTACTAGTTACAATCCTAAATGTAACGGACTAATTGAACGTTGGCATCGAACTCTTAAATCCGCGATAATGGCCTACGACAGAATGGACTGGACACGATTATTACCGTCAATACTACTTGGTTTACGAACCACTTTCCGTGAGGATTTCCAATCTTCATCGGCTGAGCTCGTCTACGGTACTAACATACGTCTTCCCGGAGAATTCTTCAGCCAAAATTTTAATTCCACTCCACAATCTGATCTCGTTTCACAATTTAAACAACATCATTTTACTCACCTTCGTCCATCTATTGCGTCAAGACACACTTCTCCTAATGTTTTCGTCTCCAAAAATCTACAGTCTTATTCGCATGTCTTCTTACGTACTGACTTAGTACGTAAATCATTACAGCCTCCATATGGAGGTCCATTTAAAGTCATCAGCCGCGATGGTAAAAATTTCGCTATTGACCCTAAAGGTCAACATATTCGAGTTTCCATCGACAGATTAAAACCTTGCTTTAGGGAACAATCTGAAGATGACTCATCTCAAAACTCACCTACTTCGAGTACTCAGTCGCGCAGACGCAACTTCGTCTTCTGCAGATAATGTCCAATCTACTTCTTGGGACACATTCCAGTCTTCTCTTTCTACCGCCGCAGAAACAGGGCAACGCAACGCTAAGGCAACTGTATCACCTAAAAGGGTTAGATTTAATCTCATTCCTCAGACTCAGATATTTCATCCTGCATCCACAATAACGCGAGCAGGTCGAACCACTCGTACCCAAACCCGTTTCTTTCGTGCTCTAGCACAATAATTTTCTTTTTATATCGTCCCATCTTCGATGGCACTAGGGGGGAGTGTTGTAGCAAATACCTCTATTATAATACTTTTTATAAGTTTTGATATTTGAAAAGATTCTAATCTACATATATAAGGTCAGACACAGGTTGTAGTTGTACTATTGATATGATTGAGTAGTGACATATATAAATAGAACTCATATGTGCACCATCAACCAATTTAGAAAAGTCAATGTTTTAGCAAAAAAAGTTAGTGAGGCACTCTATTGTAAATGGTATATCATTAAAAAATTTGGACATTTTCCTTGCAAATCTAACGCTAGATCAAACGCTTTTCTAGCATTATAGAAATGTATTTAGGTTTGTATTTTTTTCATATCTATTCACGCTGGATCCAGTTTTATGTTGTTATTTTCCTGCAAATATAAAAAAACATATTAAAAGTAAATTTAATCTAAAATGGATCTAAATTATCATATCTCTCTTAAATCCAACGTTGATATCCTCGTCAGTCTTTTGTTGCATTGAAATTAGCTGTAAGAAATAAAAATAAGTATTAATAAGAATATATTTTTCTAGATAATTAGTAAATATTGTTTACCTTTTACATTATCTTTTGAAAATGTCATTCTGACATTTTTGCTTTGTTATTCAGCTCAGTTCGCATTTTCACCACTTTTTAAAATCTGGCGTATCTGTTTTCGATAAAACAGTTTAGTTCAGCAATATTTGTTGAGGTGTTGAAAATGTGTGGCTCTGTTGAAAGTAAAAGGTTCCACGTACTCATGTACATTTTGTATTTATAGCTGTGTAATTATAATTGTAATATAGTTTTTTTTAGATTTTTCTTGAAGTCAAAGTTTGGTCTTCATTTTGTTTGAGTTGTGTTTTCGAAATTAAAATGTTAAGATGTATTCAATATTCTTGCTGTGAAAATAAAGTTGTGAAGTAGAGAAGTACATTGTGTTTTTGATAGGAGTGGGGCTTGAGACGAGTGCTCAAAGGGACTTGATATTGGTCCTCTCATAGTTTTTTCTCTTCAACAGGTGTGGTCGATATTGGGAACCGCCGCCATTGTTAGGCAACTATAATTCAAATATTAATCATCGTCATCGAGGCCTATGATTAGGCAAATATAATTCAAAATATTTATCGACGTCATCGAGGCCTATGATTAGGCAAATATATTTCAAAATAGTTATCATCGTCATCGAGGCCTATGATTAGGCAAATATATTTCAAAAATAGTTATCATCGTCATCGAGGCCTATGATTAGGCAAATATATTTCAAAATAGTTATCATCGTCATCGAGGCCTATGATTAGGCAAATATATTTCAAAACTAGTTATCATCGTCATCGAGGCCTATGATTAGGCAAATATATTTCAAAAATAGTTATCATCGTCATCGAGGCCTATGATTAGGCAAATATATTTCAAAATATTAATCATCGTCATCGAGGCCTATGATTAGGCAAATATAATTCAAAATATTTACCATCGTCATCGAGGCCTATGATTAGGCAAATATATTTCAAAATATTAATCATCGTCATCGAGGCCTATGATTAGGCAAATATAATTCAAAATATTTATCATCGTCATCGAGGCCTATGATTAGGCAAATATATTTCAAAATAGTTATCATCGTCATCGAGGCCTATGATTAGGCAAATATATTTCAAAACTAGTTATCATCGTCATCGAGGCCTATGATTAGGCAAATATATTTCAAAAATAGCTATCATCGTCATCGAGGCCTATGATTAGGCAAATATATTTCAAAATATTAATCATCGTCATCGAGGCCTATGATTAGGCAAATATAATTCAAAATATTTATCATCGTCATCGAGGCCTATGATTAGGCAAATATATTTCAAAATATTTATCATCGTCATCGAGGCCTATGATTAGGCAAATATAATTCAAAATATTTACCATCGTCATCGAGGCCTATGATTAGGCAAATATATTTCAAAATATTAATCATCGTCATCGAGGCCTATGATTAGGCAAATATAATTCAAAATATTTATCATCGTCATCGAGGCCTATGATTAGGCAAATATATTTCAAAAATAGTTATCATCGTCATCGAGGCCTATGATTAGGCAAATATATTTCAAAAATAGTTATCATCGTCATCGAGGCCTATGATTAGGCAAATATATTTCAAAATATTAATCATCGTCATCGAGGCCTATGATTAGGCAAATATAATTCAAAATCTTTACCATCGTCATCGAGGCCTATGATTAGGCAAATATATTCAAAAATAGTTATCATCGTCATCGAGGCCTATGATTAGGCAAATATATTTCAAAATATTAATCATCGTCATCGAGGCCTATGATTAGGCAAATATAATTCAAAATATTTATCATCGTCATCGAGGCCTATGATTAGGCAAATATAATTCAACTACTTATCATCTGCCGTGATGCCTTCCCGGTAAGATATTAGTTCTTCCATCAAAATCTAAATACAGTCCACTACTTGCTTGACTGGGAGGCTTCGCCATTTGGTCCTTCGAGCCGGATATGGAGCATTGAGCCACCAGCAATCTTCAATCAACTGGATAACCCAGGTACAAAATTATAACTTTAACTAGATTTAATAATTATTTATGGTTCATTAATTGATTTAATTGTTATATCGCTGATCTTAACCTGATGTATAAACCTTTTGGAAAATATTAAGTCTGCTTTGGGTTTTTGAAATTTTCTCTTTTACATTTTTTTTAAGTGTTCTGTCTTAATCAATTGCACCGCTGTTGATGGTGTTGAATCGTCGGTTCCTGGCGTCATGAGTGTACCAAGTGTCTGTTATTACAATTCTGGTCACAGTCCCATTGGTTTTTGCCACCTTTGACGTGGAGATACACGCACAACAGTGTTGATTTAGGGTGGACGTGTGTTTCGTACTTACTGCAACTGTCCACATGGCAGATCCGGCAAAAATCGAGTTGTTAAAGAAACAACGAGCGGCTTTTAAGGGACAGTTAACCAGTTTTAAAAATCAGTTATCGTCACTGTCCTCAATAGGTGGAGTCGAGGCGTTATTGCATCGAATCCAGTCCATAAATGTAAAATATGATGGGGTTCAATCTAAATTGGAATCACTTGATGATGGCTTCGTTGCTGATCGAACCTCTTTTGATGACGACTACCTATCATTTGAAACAATCTTACGAGATAAAATCCATGAGTTTAAAAGATTGGACGATGGTCCAACTTCGGCATCTTTCCACAATGCATCACTTCACGAGCTTACGTCGAATACATCTCCTAGTGTGGGAATGAGATTGCCAGAAATCACCTTGCCGTCCTTTAACGGAATGGAAACTGATTGGTTGGCGTTCCGGGACGTCTTTGTGGATTTAATTCATGTGAAGAATCTTGACCCAATTGTAAAATTTTTATATCTGATTTCAAGCATTCGTACTGGTACAGCTTATTCCTATGTCGAGAGTCTTCCTGTCACAGCGGCAAACTATGAACTTGCCTGGGCAGCTTTACGAGATCATTATGATAATGAAATATCCATTCAACGTTTACATACCCGTGAACTCTATGACATCAGAACTCCTCACGAAAATTCACCAAAGGCACTGCAATATTTTGTTGACAAGGCAGTCAAACATGTTAGTGCACTGAAGTCATTAAATGTACGCGTTAGCGAGTGGGATCTGTTATTAGTTCACCACTTGACTCAGCGGTTAGACAGCTCGTCAAGACTTGCTATAATCAAAGGTATGAAACCAAAAACAATTCTTTCTTTCTCTGACCTGATTGACTTGCTCCGATCTCGTGTCAGAGTCTTGTCCGCGATAACAGCCAATGTTCCTCAAGGTTCATCCCGTCCTCTAAGATCTCATAAGTCAATGTCCTTCAACACAACTAGCGTTGCCAACCCCACTGCATGTAACACCGAATGCCTCTACTGTTCAGGAGATCACACGCTACCTCACTGTCCATCATTTTCTAGTGAGCGCATGAGTCCTAGGTCACGGTTCTATTTTATCAGAGATCGTAGGCTGTGCGGAAACTGTTTGATAGAACGACACTTAGCAAGCAACTGTAACCGTCCTGCTTGCAACAAATGTTCATTGAAACATCATACGTTGCTCCACTTCCCACAAGATAGTTCACCAACAAATAATACGAGAGTTGAACGATCGCCCAATTTATCTTTAGTACATAAGTGTGATAATATCGAAACAAATGCCGCTGAGCCACTGGTTGAAACCAATTGCTCTGCGAACGTTACACCGAGTTCTCGTGTTTCAACATCATCGGAAGGTTACAAGGACGTAATTCTTATTGGAACTGCACTTGTTCATGCATCTGTAAATAATGGGTTTAGAGTGCTGTGCAGAGCCTTATTGGATAGTGGCTCGACGTTAAATTTTGTATCCGAAGCTGCGTGCCAGCTGTTACAAGCTCGTCGTTACACAACAGCGAAGGTCGTCTCTGGCATTGGAGCAGTCGATACTACAATTATACACAAGATCTATCTTACCATATCGTCTAGGACCTCAGACTTCTCTGCTAACCTCAAATTTTATGTACTCCCAAAAATCACCAACGATCTGCCATCGTCACGAATCTCTGTGCCATCACACGCACTTCCTAAAGGGGTCGTGCTTGCAGATCCGTTTTTCAATATACCCGACCGTGTTGATCTATTACTGGGGGTAGAAATTTATCACCAACTATTCAAGGGCTCATCGGTCAGGGTGCACGATTGGCCACTCTTGTATGACTCCGAGCTTGGGTTTGTTATCTGTGGTAAGATTAAAACAAAACTCAGTATCAATAGATCTCCTCAATCCCACGTTGCCCTTTGTAGTGTTCAGACATTGGAAAATCAGGTCAAACAGTTCTGGGAGCTTGAAACCATCACATCAAAGCCCATATTGTCTCAAGAAGAAATTGCCGCTGAAGAACACTATAAGTCCAACGTTTCCAGAACACCAGAAGGTCGTTACATCGTGGGTCTTCCTACAAAATCAAACTTGGCTCTGTTGGGATCATCATATGCTTCAGCACATCGTCAATTTCTTTCTTTAGAGTCTCGCCTCTTGGGCCAACAGGAGATCTATAAAGAGTATCAGGAGTTTTTGAATGAATACAGGCGACTGGGCCACATGACACCAGTATGCGAGTTGAAAGGCCATCCTGCTTACTATCTCCCTCATCATGGTGTTATAAAGGAACAAAGCTCCACCACCAAGCTGCGGGTGGTGTTCAATGCGTCAGCACGAACATCAACCCACATATCTTTAAATGACTGTTTGATGGTTGGTCCTACCATTCAATCGGATTTGGTGTCAACACTTCTTCGGTTCCGCAACCACATTATTGCCTTTTCCGGGGACATCGCCAAGATGTACCGACAAATTCTTGTCCAAAGGGACCAACAAAGTCTTCAACGGATCTTGTGGCGAAATCACGCGTCTGAACCCATCCAAACGTTCAATCTCAACACGGTAACCTATGGCACTGCTTGTGCCCCCTTTTTGGCAACCCGCACGTTGAAGCAGCTGGCGTGTGATGAAGAATCTAGGTTCCCTACCGCTGCACATGTCTTAAAAAACGATTTTTATGTCGATGACGTGTTGACTGGCGCTGTAAATATCAATGACGCCATCAAGTTGAAGAACGATTTAATTGAATTGTTACATCTTGGGGGTTTTGAGCTGAGAAAATTTGTATCTAATGCCAAACAATTGGCATCAGACGATGCCACAGTATCTTCAATTACGCTTGTGTTAGGATTGATGTGGAATACTGAATCCGACACCTTTGAGATGCTATTCAACAAATTACCTGCGACATTGGCCACTACAAAGCGAACGTTACTGTCCGAAATTTGTCAGCTATTCGATCCATTGGGATTCTGTGCCCCGGTCATTGTGACTGCAAAGTTGACCATGCAAACAATATGGATGCATCAAAATTTGTCTTGGGACGATCACCTTCCTGATACCATTATCCACCATTGGCACAAGTTCAAGAATGAATTGTCTGCTTTGTCGATAATCACGGTACCTCGATTAATAACATCCAATCAGGAAGTTAGTATTGAACTCCATGGATTCTGCGATGCGTCTGAGCGAGCCTACGGATGTGTATGCTATACTAGGTCTGTCGCACAAACGAATCAGTTTCACGTAACTTTACTATGCTCAAAATCTAGGGTTGCACCGTTAAAAAAAGAGACCATTCCTCGCCTAGAACTATGTGCGGCTGTATTGTTGGCAGAAGTGGTCCACAAGATAATCCATGTAATGGGAATGAAGTTCAATGCAATATATTTGTGGACGGACTCACAAATTACGCTATTTCGGATCAATTCTGAACCGTACAAATACACGACCTTTGTAGCGAATCGCTTGACCAGAATTCATGAACTAACATCCATTAGTGATTGGTTCTATGTACCAACCTTAGAAAATCCAGCCGACATTGTATCTCGAGGCCTCATGCCGTCACAGTTTCTATCTGCCTCTCTCTGGTGGAATGGTCCAGTTTTCTTGACAGTCGCATCATCAACGTGGTCGACAACATCTAACCAAACTTTCTCTCAGGACTCGATTGGCTTGGAACTTCGTAAAGCACCAATCCCAGTTTTGACTCAAAGTCCGGTAGAAGAACACTTCATATTCCACCGTTTCAGCTGTTTTAATCGATTGGTTCGGGTAGTTGCCTACATTTGTCGCCTCGCTAATAATGCTAGACGAAAGAATGACTCTGTCTCTACGACTACTCTGCAACTCCAACCTTTGGAAATTCAGATGGCAACCGCATTGTTGATTCGACTTGTCCAGCACCAAGCGTTTGCTGAAGACATAAATGCTCTCAACAACTCTCATCAAGTTCCACTTAAAAGTAAGCTTATTGCGTTGACCCCGTTTCTCGATGATAAGGGAATATTACGAGTGGGTGGTCGAATCTTGCAAGCATCAACAACAGAAAACCATAAGCATCCCATCTTATTACCAGCACACCACTCATTTACTACGTTACTTGTGCGGCGCGAACATACGAGACTTCGTCATGCCGGGCCTCAAGCGTTGTTATATAGCCTCCGACAAACTTATGGGATTGTGGGTGGTCGCAATGTGTGTAGACGAGTAGTTCACGAATGTGTTCGCTGCTTCCGAGTTAAACCACTGATCCACAGTCAGATCATGGGTGATCTACCGCTCGATCGAATAACAAAGACTAGCAGAGCATTCACCGTCGTCGGTATCGATTTTTGCGGCCCATTCTATTCTATTCAATCTCTTAGATCCAAAATTAAGCACAGGTGCTACATATGCTTGTTCGTGTGTTTCACCACAAAGGCTGTTCATCTGGAGGTTGTGACGAATTTATCAACTGACGCCTTCCTTGCTTGTTTAAAACGATTTGTGGCTCGTCGTGGACTCTGTACAAAAATCTATTCCGACAATGCCACAAACTTCATTGGGGCTCGTAATGAATTGCGAGAGATAAAGACCTTATTCACCTCACAACCATTCCAAGAATCGATTTGTCAATTCACTGAATCTCATAACATCGAGTGGATTACAATTCCACCAAGGTCTCCTCATTTCGGAGGGCTTTGGGAGTCAGCAATAAAAGGTGCTAAACATCATCTCAGACGAGTTGTTGGAACCTCAGGGTTTACCCTAGAAGAGCTGTTTACCCTAACAACCCAAATTGAGGCTTGTCTCAACTCACGGCCCTTGACCCCCTTGTCAAGCGATCCTAATGACTTAAGCGCCCTTTCTCCAGGCCATTTTATCATCGGAGCACCGTTGACAGCGTTACCCGAACCGTCGCTACTTGATTTAAACGTGAATAGATTATCTAGATTCCAGAAACTCCAACAAATGATACAGCACTTCTGGAAGCGATGGCACCGTGAGTATCTGTCAGAGTTGCAGCACCGGTATAAATGGCAACAAGGAACCGTTTTGATCCAAGTTGGTTCAATGGTAGTCCTCCATGATGAAAATTTGCCTCCGTTGAAGTGGCTGTTAGGACGTGTTACGGACGTGCACCCAGGGAAGGATGGTATAATTAGAGTGGTAACTGTTAAGACCATGCACTCTGAGCTCAAACGAGCTGTGAATCGTGTAAGTATTCTCCCAATCGAGACCGGAGCTAAGGATTAACTCTAAATCACACTCGGCGAATTAAGTCCACCGCTAACGTTATTTAGTCAACCATCATCGATCATAGACATCACATCCCACATCAGTCTGAAATTGTTCACCAAAATCAAAATTTCAGGTCATCTAGTAGAACCTCGCTACTATCGATTGTACCGCTTCTTGACGTTTAATATGTATTCTCTTGTTCATTCAGATCTCAAGTGCACCCAGTAGACATGAGCTATTGTTTTGGTGACACCCAGTCAACGTCAAAATGCATGGTCATGTCGTCTTACCGAAAACTTCGTCAATAGTTATTAATTCCGATGATTCGTAATAAAACCTTTTAGTTTTCCTCAAGCTATGTATCTCCTCTATTATTAGAGTTTTAACTAAAATGTTGTTTCAAAATAATCCACAGTTGAAACATATTTAAACTTATAGTTGGATACCGTTCCTTAAGCTATGTACAATCGATTTCATAATTGGAAAATCGCGCTACTGAAGGGAGAGTATGCTATATTACTCCCCTTAAACTAAATAAAAATTTCGTCAAGCTATGATTTGCCGCCTACTTAAAGCAGCATTACCGAAGAGACATCAACAGCTTTCCACGTCTCTACAACTTAATTATACCTGCATATCAGCTAACATTGGGACCTAGGTCCAACCTCTCATATTTGGAAGCAGCGTATAATTCTTACCTATCATTACTGTGGATCCATACATGCCTTAGTCTTAATCCGATACAGTCCCGTGATATCTTGGTCTGAGAGAATAAATCTTGTCATTGATGTGATCAACACCCGCTGATATTTGGAGATGATTAGGATTGTTATTTGTCGTCGGTTTTGTTCCTATCATTATTCCAACAGACTTT
This sequence comes from Diogma glabrata, assembly GCA_963693315.1. Taxonomy (NCBI): domain Eukaryota; kingdom Metazoa; phylum Arthropoda; class Insecta; order Diptera; family Cylindrotomidae; genus Diogma; species Diogma glabrata. Next base: position 380,044,585 of record OY856186.1, on the reverse strand, counting down.
ACTTCTGTTGTTTGTCTTCGTTATTTTGACAGAGTGAGTCTGACAGCCCATTTTCGTCGTACAGACGTTGTGTCAATTCAACCCAAGGTCATATCTCAACCGTTCGATATCAGTCGTTACTGTTAGATGTTAGTCCACACAAATGTATAGTTAATCCTCAAGCTATGTATCTCCTCTATTATTAGAGTTTTAACTAAAATGTTGTTTCAAAATAATCCACAGTTGAAACATATTTAAACTTATAGTTGGATACCGTTCCTTAAGCTATGTACAATCGATTTCATAATTGGAAAATCGCGCTACTGAAGGGTAGAGTATGCTATATTACTCCCCTTAAACTAAATAAAAAATTTTGTCAAGCTATGTCCACACAGCATAAAATTCTTCGAGTTGTGTCTACTTCTGGGTTTATAGTTTTTTATTATAATAACCCTAAACCTAAGTTTTGTCAATTTTAGTTCTTCGAGCTATGATTTGCCGCATTCGTAAAGCAGCAATACATAAGGGACATCAACATCTTAATTTGTCTCTACAACTTAAATTACACCTGCACTCCAGGTAATGATGGATTCTCCGTCCATACCTCATTTTCGGACACAGCATATAATCCCTATCTATTTCATCTTATCTTCTAAAGCTGATACGGTATTTTGAGATCTTGATCTAATTGAAGAAATCCATTTTCATTGAGTTGATCAACACCCGCTGGTATTTGGATGATGGAACGATTTTTTTTAAATTTGCACCATATTTCCAACAGTTAACACTCATGTGTTAGCATTAAATTTTCTTCGCCACAGAGTGTGTCTGACAGCCCACCTTCTTCGCTTATAGTCGTTGTGTTAACTTTTTGTTGTCGGTTTTCTGAGTAGCTTGAGATGTTGAAGTCTAGTTTCATTGATTGATCAACACCCGCTGGTTTTTGGACTATGTAAGGACAATTTTATCGTCGAACCCAAGTCTTTATCATATTTCCAACAGTTAACATTCATGTGTTGCTATTAAATTTTCTTCGCCACAGAGTGTAGCTGACAGCCCAACCTCTTCGTTACAGTCGTTGTGTCAATTTAAATTTAAATTAAACTTCTGCTCCTTTGTTATCGGTTATTGCAGACATTAGATACATATCCTCATTTATTTGTATATTAGAGTTTTTTGAAGGAACATTGGTTCTATGCTGATGGCCGGACTATAAATTTCATCGACGATTAATCAATAATTTGAATAGTCATCGTTTTAAGTTCTCATTTTTTCATGTCAGTTATCACCATTTTGTATCGTCTTCGTGTCTTCGGGTTCCTTAAAAATGGTCAATTCACCACTATTGGAAACTTTCATGTTTTGTCGTCAGTTTTCCGTTAATGGTCTTACCATAATTGGAACATTTAATTTGTCTTCGATTTCCTTAGTGTTATAACCTACCATTTTTGGAACATTTAATTTGTCTTCGATTTCCTTAGTGTTATAACCTACCATTTTTGAAACATTTAATTTGTCTTCGATTTCCTTAGTGTTATAACTTACCATTTTGGAACATTTAACTTGTCTCCGACTTCCTTAGTGGTCAAATTTTCACTACTTGGAATTTTTAAATTTTTTGTATCTTCGGTTTCCATTAAGTCATCGGTGTCATTATATGGAACATTTAAATTTGTTGTTTCTGCGATCCTATGATAACATAGATCGTACCGTTGGAGCAGTTCAATTCACATCTTCGATTCCCATATTACTCATATGTCGTACTACTGGAACATTTAAATTTTGTATCTTCGGAGTCAATAGTAGTCAACGCTCTTATTATTGGAATGGTTTTAGTTGTCGTATAATATAATAGTTATCCCCATTATTATTCGGAAATATTTAGTTGTATCATCGTATAAGATTAAAACCACCATTATTAATATAAGATCGTCGTCGCTTTATAGGTGTTACCTTGCGATGATCATACCCTTGTGATCGATTTAATGACCTAATCATTGTCTATAACTAAATTTTAAATTCAGTAATTATCCCTGACATCTTTGTCGTCAAACTTTGTCAGTTTACCAGTTCCAAGCAACCCAATTGCTTCACACTACCACTACTTTAATGACTCATCATAATCAATTCCCGGGCAAAACTGCATTGATGCAGTCATCGACGCCAGGAACAATGATTTTCGCATCAAACAATGTGTAAGATTTACTTACCTTGTAGAAATACCAATTGTCATTATATTCTGGAAAAGAAAGATGTAAAAGAGAATATTTTCGAAAACATTAATGAATGTTTATTTTTTTGGAATATGTTTTGTATTAATTTTATTACAAAACTACACATCTAAAATTGTAAATTAAAATTTCATATCGTCATTATCATTTAAAAAAAAAACCTTCTTAGGTTAAGTACCGAAATGAATTAAATTTTATATAATAATTAGTATGGTTTAAGGAAAATTGTTTTCTATTTTTTTAAGGAAAATTGTTTTTTATTTTTTTTATATTTCGAATTGTATTAGTTAAATTAGGCATATCACTTTAGTCTTAATATTTAACATCGCATTTTAGTGTTAATATTAATTTAAAAAAACTTTAAAAATACATGAATCGATATCAGTCATAATTGCAGTTCTCATTTAATAGCACTTAAAGTGCAAGTACTATTAAATGATAAATAATTAGCTTCTTTTCATTACTATAATTATTTTAAAGTTCCTTTAAAAAAAAAGGGGGAGGATATTCACGCTGGATCCAGTTTTATGTTGTTATTTTCCTGCAAATATAAAAAAACATATTAAAAGTAAATTTAATCTAAAATGGATCTAAATTATCATATCTCTCTTAAATCCAACGTTGATATCCTCGTCAGTCTTTTGTTGCATTGAAATTAGCTGTAAGAAATAAAAATAAGTATTAATAAGAATATATTTTTCTAGATAATTAGTAAATATTGTTTACCTTTTACATTATCTTTTGAAAATGTCATTCTGACATTTTTGCTTTGTTATTCAGCTCAGTTCGCATTTTCACCACTTTTTAAAATCTGGCGTATCTGTTTTCGATAAAACAGTTTAGTTCAGCAATATTTGTTGAGGTGTTGAAAATGTGTGGCTCTGTTGAAAGTAAAAGGTTCCACGTACTCATGTACATTTTGTATTTATAGCTGTGTAATTATAATTGTAATATAGTTTTTTTTAGATTTTTCTTGAAGTCAAAGTTTGGTCTTCATTTTGTTTGAGTTGTGTTTTCGAAATTAAAATGTTAAGATGTATTCAATATTCTTGCTGTGAAAATAAAGTTGTGAAGTAGAGAAGTACATTGTGTTTTTGATAGGAGTGGGGCTTGAGACGAGTGCTCAAAGGGACTTGATATTGGTCCTCTCATAGTTTTTTCTCTTCAACAGGTGTGGTCGATATTGGGAACCGCCGCCATTGTTAGGCAACTATAATTCAAATATTAATCATCGTCATCGAGGCCTATGATTAGGCAAATATAATTCAAAATATTTATCGACGTCATCGAGGCCTATGATTAGGCAAATATATTTCAAAATAGTTATCATCGTCATCGAGGCCTATGATTAGGCAAATATATTTCAAAAATAGTTATCATCGTCATCGAGGCCTATGATTAGGCAAATATATTTCAAAATAGTTATCATCGTCATCGAGGCCTATGATTAGGCAAATATATTTCAAAACTAGTTATCATCGTCATCGAGGCCTATGATTAGGCAAATATATTTCAAAAATAGTTATCATCGTCATCGAGGCCTATGATTAGGCAAATATATTTCAAAATATTAATCATCGTCATCGAGGCCTATGATTAGGCAAATATAATTCAAAATATTTACCATCGTCATCGAGGCCTATGATTAGGCAAATATATTTCAAAATATTAATCATCGTCATCGAGGCCTATGATTAGGCAAATATAATTCAAAATATTTATCATCGTCATCGAGGCCTATGATTAGGCAAATATATTTCAAAATAGTTATCATCGTCATCGAGGCCTATGATTAGGCAAATATATTTCAAAACTAGTTATCATCGTCATCGAGGCCTATGATTAGGCAAATATATTTCAAAAATAGCTATCATCGTCATCGAGGCCTATGATTAGGCAAATATATTTCAAAATATTAATCATCGTCATCGAGGCCTATGATTAGGCAAATATAATTCAAAATATTTATCATCGTCATCGAGGCCTATGATTAGGCAAATATATTTCAAAATATTTATCATCGTCATCGAGGCCTATGATTAGGCAAATATAATTCAAAATATTTACCATCGTCATCGAGGCCTATGATTAGGCAAATATATTTCAAAATATTAATCATCGTCATCGAGGCCTATGATTAGGCAAATATAATTCAAAATATTTATCATCGTCATCGAGGCCTATGATTAGGCAAATATATTTCAAAAATAGTTATCATCGTCATCGAGGCCTATGATTAGGCAAATATATTTCAAAAATAGTTATCATCGTCATCGAGGCCTATGATTAGGCAAATATATTTCAAAATATTAATCATCGTCATCGAGGCCTATGATTAGGCAAATATAATTCAAAATCTTTACCATCGTCATCGAGGCCTATGATTAGGCAAATATATTCAAAAATAGTTATCATCGTCATCGAGGCCTATGATTAGGCAAATATATTTCAAAATATTAATCATCGTCATCGAGGCCTATGATTAGGCAAATATAATTCAAAATATTTATCATCGTCATCGAGGCCTATGATTAGGCAAATATAATTCAACTACTTATCATCTGCCGTGATGCCTTCCCGGTAAGATATTAGTTCTTCCATCAAAATCTAAATACAGTCCACTACTTGCTTGACTGGGAGGCTTCGCCAATATCAATAAATAAAAAAGTGTAATAACAGAAGCATAAAATGTTGTATGAACTACTGGCGTGATTTGGTATTACATCTGGGGCCCTCGGTTTGGATTATGTTGCTTTCCAGGCTTAATAATCTTCCTTACGGTATTATACATAAGAAGCTCTTACTATTACTTTACCAAACGTGTAATGACATTCTTTTGCTCTAGAACGTAAAGTAACTCTAATTGAATGATTTCGATCAGTTCATGTTTAAAAATATACAATAATAAACCATAATCTATTTCGCATAGTTTTTGGTATTGACAAACGTCGACCAAAACTTCAACCGAAACCCAACCAAAAAAGTATTCATTTCACGCACTTGTATCATAAAAAACTATTTTAGCCTGGTCTTAGACAATAAATTGCTTAAACGTGTACATATAATTCGCATTCAGCTGTGAAAAGTTCTAAATTTTTTCGAGCTATCGATAGGGATATTTCTCTTTTGCGACTTATGCTTAACTCGAATGTCTATTTGAGTGTGCTATTTGTTTAACATCAACCAACACCCTCTACAATACTAGCCGTGCCATTTACATACATTCTTACTAATACATCCGTGTGAAACAAAATAGAAAAACCATATTGTTTGGGCTTTTTGAATTTTTTGGATTGTATTTTATTATTAGATTAAATTTAATTGTTTTTGCACATTCTAATAAATTTTTTGTTGTTCACACTTAAAAAGGATTATCATAAATTTCGCTGATTGTTAGGTACATTTTGAACGAAAATTGGTTTCAACACAACGATTAATAAAAATATTGCGACGCTGACTTCACCACAGCTCTGGAAACACAGTGTTCTGGATATATAATGATCTAATATCCATCAAATACTTAATTAAAAGCTAACCGATGTTGTAGATTTTGAGTAGTTCAAATTATAAAACTATTAAAGAAAGCGGTAGTATCTCAACAAACATAAATTCTGTTGTACGACAAAAAGTATAAAAACAAATTTAACCGGAAGTGACAAACCGGCAGTTGAGATGCAGAACTGTTGTGAACCGTACTAAACGTTTATGTACCAAGTTTCATCCAATTCGATTTTCAGATACAAATTTTATTGAGCTTCCAAAAAAACGGTGCTCGGAGCACCCTGTACCACTTTGTTCACTATCGTAGTAGGCGCATTAATATCATACATTTGTAATTTATTTTTAACAAAAAACATAAACGATTGCATGTTTATGAATGAAAACGGACATTTTTATTATTTGCAAATTGCACTTTTACATAATTTTGTATTGTTGAATAATTTGTAGAAAAAATTTTATTTAGAAACTAATAATTTTCTTTTAAACAAAATTATAACTAAAAAAAATTATCTCATTAAATACCACTTTTCATTTCATTTTCTCATACCAATTTTACACATTAAATTATTTTTAAACAACACTGCTCAATCAAACCACTACTTAAACCACTCGTCCTTGAAACTCGTGGTTTATTGTGCGCTTTGATTCGCAGTGTTGCTAAATAATTTAATTCGTAAAATCAAAAAATTTTCGAAAAAATTTCAATGACTCGTGGAATTACAACCGATAATTTTTTAAATTATTATATGAAATCCCATGAAATTTGTTCCAAACAATTGTATAGAGATTGATATATTGAGATATTGAGATATTTTGATGATATTTTGATATTTTGATTGAGATATTTTCTGCATTGTGAACGAGGGGTAATTTTCATTTACTTGTAGCGCCGAAGTGGTGGACACAAAATACTACAATTCAAAATATAAATGAAACGTCTTATGTAATTTTTTCATTTGAATTTAAAATTGTACGGTAATCGTTTAAAAATTTATTTTTAAGACAAGTTAATAAAAATTCATATTCAATTAACAATAAAACTATTTTACAGAAGTAAGTTTTAGTAATGAATAAATAAGTAATACAATTTAATTTAACTATTTTTTAATAAAAAAAATTTAGATAGATATCAAATCCAATTATGACGTCCGATGATGAAATAATAATAGAATGCACACCACCAAACATTATTGATGCCGCAAATGCAATATCCGATAAGATTTTACCGGATAAATTACGAAAAAGGTATGAATTTGTGCATAACAAGTTTATGCGTTGGAGATGTGATAATAATGTAACTTCATTTTCGGAGAACGTTCTTCTGGCTTATATGGGCAAAATATCAAATGATCTAAAACCATCCACTGTTTGGAGTATGTATTCCATGCTACGCAACACAATTAATATTAAACATAATGTGGATATATCAAAATACGCTAAACTTAAAGCTTTTTTAAAGCGAACATCGACCGGTTTTCATAGTAAAAAGTCGAAAATATTAACAACACAAAAAATTCAAAGATATATCAATGATGCAACAGATGATAAACATTTGTTTAACAAAGTAATCAATTTTACTATTTTATTTAATATACAGTATATATAAATGCATTGTATTTGTTATAGGTTGCGTTAGTTTTCGGAATAGCCGGTGCTTGCCGGTCTCAAGAATTGCAGGATATAGATATAAATAATATCCATGATTTGGGAAAAACATTTTTGGTGACTATCCCTAACACTACACACCACGATCCTTTACAGTTGTTGGTAATTACTACAACATTTGCAAAAAATATATTAACCTACGCCTACCAGGAATTAACAATATAACTTCGCGGTTCTTTTTAAATTATAAAAACGGCAGATGCACGAAACAAGTAATAGGAATCAATAAATTTGGAAATGTCCCAAAACAGATTGCACAATTTCTCAATTTGCCTAACACTGAATTGTATACGGGTCATTCGTTTAGAAGATCGTCCACTACTGTTCTTGCCGACACCGGAGCTAATATGACAGATATAAAACAACATGATGGATGGAAATCCAACACAGTGGCAGAACAATATATTGAAGACTCGTTAAATAATAAAATAAAGAGAGGAAACAAAATTTTCGCGTCTCTGGAAAATTCTTCAAATAGTGGCATTACTGTTAAAACTACAAATGATAAAATCAATAGCTATGAAAGCACATCATCAAATCCACCTATAATAGCTTCTATTATCGAAAATATGGTTTCAACAAATACAACGGAGATCATTAATCCAAATAAAAACCCGACAACGATTAACTTTAATAATTGTACTTTTAATATTAACCAAAATAATAAATAAAATTTTATTAGTTTAATTAATGTAATATGTAGTTTATATGATTCTTTTCAAACTTTTACATCTAGTAATAATAAATTATGCTTCTAACAAACAGAGGCGTCAATTGGGTAGGGTTGGGGGCATTGGCCCCCCCAAGGATCTGATACTATCAATACATCGATTCAATAAAACCATCCAATCGTGGTAGAATTATACACTATAAAAATTTCAGTGTACTGTTATTTTGTAAATTCGTCTAATTTTTAGAAGATTTACTTAACTAATATACCAATTTTAACGCATACTGAAATATATCTGATAATATAATTATTACGTTACATATTATTTTGGCCTGACTAAAGTACAGTTCACCGCAATATTCAAACCTTTATCGTTCTTTGTATCAACGACTAAAGCGCCGCCGATACGAAAGGCGGTCGTATTGCTTCTAATCTTGTGATGAAATCAGTTTCATAAACAAAACACGATCGTTTGTTCCAAAAACGCCGTGGGTGCGTATTTTGACAAAATTATATCGTACTATAAGGTGCGCGGCATTACCGCTTTTAGAAGAACGATTGTGTTTTGTTTATAAGATATTCGTGTCTGAGCCAGAGGAAACAAAATATTTCAAAAGTGACAAAAGCACACAAAAAGTGAATAATATGGAAAACCATAATAACACATATAATAACTAACTTATTGGATACAGTAAAACTCGCTGGCTGGCGGTAATGCCAGCACTAGAAAAAATTTTGAAAATGCACGAACCACTGTAAGCGCATTTCCTAACGGTTGAAAAATGTCCAATTAAAATAAAAGAATTTTATGAAGAATTAAATAGTAAACAAATAGTAAAGGAAAGCATTAATAGGCCAATAGAATTACGGATTATACGTGTTGTTGTCGGTAATAGGTCAGAAATTTTTTTAATCTCTGGGGTAGGGTACTCACATAATGCACATGCCGAGTCCACTCACCCGGCACCTGGGAACTGGAGTTATACAACAAAGTGTGCTGGAAATTTTTTTTTGCTTCCTTGTAAGCGATATAACTCGTAAATGGTGCACTTTAGGATACTGGTGCCATGGAATTTTTTTGCTCCTTAAATGTTTTCGTATAACTTAAAATAAAAAAAAACAAAAATAATTTGTTTTGTTGCAAATTTTTGCGAAAAATTGCGAAAAAATGCTTAAAAATCATATCAATCAATGCCATAATTGAATATGGGTATGGGCAACACAAGTGCTATTTAAAGCTGACACTACACCCTTTCAATTCCCGTCAAGCAGATTGCGATCGGATGAAAACTCAGACCTTGCGGCCTGCCCAAAGTTAACAACTTTTTTAGGGACATTAAGTGCAAAATGGAATTGTACAAAAACTATCAGGCCGAATGAAACGTTCTGAAGCTTACTTTTTTTGTTGAGGTTTTTGCTATAAGATAAAGGGGTCAATTATGTTATAAACAATTATTTGCAAACAACTAAATTTAATTGAAAAATATCATTTTTTAGGCATTTTTTCGCATTTTTTCGCCAAAATTTGCTACAAAACAAATTGTTTTTGTTTTTTTTTTTATTTTAAGTTATAGAAAAACATTTAAGGAACAAAAAAGTTCCATGGCACCAGCATCCTAAAGTGCACCATTTACGAGTTATATCGCTTACAAGGAAGAAAAAAAAATTTCCAGCACACTTAGTTGCATAACTCCAGTCCCCAGGTGCCGGGCGAGTGGACTCGGCATGTTCATTATGTGAGTACCCTACCCCAGAGATTAAAAACATTTCTGACCTTTTACGAGCAACAACACGTAAGCCATATCTTTTTCCGTTATTCTATTGGCCTATAAATAGTAAATTTATGCACAATCTAGTTAGCACGTTTTCACCGTCCCACTTTCTCGCAATAGAAATTCTAACTAGTTAGTATTTGGAAGAATGTTTGCATTTTGTCCCACATTTTAACGATTTGGCTCTGGTCAGTTAAGGGTAGACATAACTCTTTCTCTCTGAGACAAATAAAGGAAAACAAACAAAAAAACGATTCGACATAAGAGGTTTGCGTAAGGTAATCACGTAAGGTTTGCAATCCCGTGGTGTTTTATGGATCTTTGGACTACGTGACTCATAAGTTTTAACCCCCGGGATGCCCGGGATCGTATAGAAAAACCATCCTTATTTTGTTATGCTGCACGATCTGCTGTCGTTTCAAATTCACTCTCTGAACAGTTACAAAGCAAAGATATAATAATTTCTAGCACAAGCGCTTTAATTAAAACTACTTTCTTGATGCTTAAACAATGCATGATACTAAATTTAAAATTATTTTTAATAAATGAAGGGATTTTGCAGAGCTTTGCGGCATTCGCTTCAATGAAACAACACCAGAAGACAAAGATCTAGCAGAGTAACCAAGGTAGCTCAAAAGCATTTTATTTTTATTTCTAAGTCCATGCATTTAAATGCTTTTAAATATATGTGTGTATAAAAATGTGTATGTTATGTTTTACGAAAAAAATCTTTTATGTAATTTAAATTCTCGCCCCCCCCCTAAGATTTTGGTGAAATGACGCCACTGCTAACAAAACAAATCAAAACTTCCATGATATATTGATAAAACCCAACAAAATGTCAACAGTGAAAATTCTTCTTATGAGATTCGATTATATTTTTATTAACACATTTTATTAACAGTAACACAATGCATTGAAATCTAGCCAAGTTATAGTGAATTGTTTTCGACTGTACAATTTTCGATAATTCGGTGTCAGAATTAATTCGCTTGCATTTTTAAATTAAGCAAAAGTTTCAAATTTTGTAACTTTTGCAATGCGTAAAAAGTGTGTGTTAATAAATGTTTCTCAGTAAAATCATTTTCATACAAACTTGTCAAACTGTTTAAACAAGTTTCATTCATTCATTTGTAGCACCGATTTGGCGAGCACAAGAGCTGTTTTAAAATAAATATAAGCTGTGTTTTATTTGCCCAACCGGAGTTCGTATTGAACTGTCAAAAAACAGATTTCAAATAAAACGAACCAAAGAATTGGATTTGTACACATATTATTTTCTAGAGGCTGGTAGAATTTGTACAGAAAATATAAAATGTAAATGTCAATAAATCAAATGTAAATATCAAAATCCTGATCCATGAAATTTCTATATGGGCTTCCATATTTATTAGCATCAAAACAATCAACAAATGTCAAACACCAAATGCCGAATTAGAAAAAATATAAACAAAATTCCATATACTGACAACCTACAGATGTAAAAAATTGAAACGGTGCGCAGTTGGTGATAAACACGCGAACTAAACCGCTATTCCAGATTTTTAAACCAACAATTTATGAGTTTTGACATTTTGGAATTGGATACATGTAATTGTTAGTGTAATTTGTCAAATAAAACACGCCTATAATTTTTGTGTCATTTAAAAACACAATTTTTTTATAATTGAATTCCATTACGCAGGTGAGAATATTTTTAACAAATTTACAAAAAAAAACTTTAGGATAAGATTTTAATAAATATATTAGTATTTGGTTTTAAAAAAAATTGTTTTCTGCTTAATTGCAAATTAAGTTTTCTAAGGAAATGTTGTTTACTATTTTAAACAACCCAAACTTCATTCACAAAATTGACAGGGTAGTCAAAAACAATTTTGTAAAGTATTTGTTTAGTGTTAAAAAGTTTCTATAATATAAAATAATAATTAAAATGTGCTTATTATTTAAAAACATTGATTTCAAACGGATGATATTTATAAATTCTATAAGTAGTGTATAAAATATACGTTTGCAAATTATAAACAATAGCACCCTGCTAACAATCCAATGCAAATAATGAAAACCAAATTTAGGGCGATGATACATGTAAAAGAAATATCTTTCACACATAAAAAATTTCGCATTTTATTGGTTGAGGGGCGGTAACATTTTTTAAATTTCAAAAAAATATTTTTGACTGAAAGACAGAAAAAATATCTGTAAGATATAAAAACATAACCTAAAAAGATATTTTTTGCTAGACAGTTAAAACTGATTAACTGAAAAACTGATTTTAAAAGTAAGTTTTACCAATAATCAATTACAATTAACTTAATTTGATTATTTAATTACAATTAAAATAATTTGTTTACTTATTCATATAGATTTAGGCATTTTCACATTGGACCAAATTTTTATTTTTTTGTTGCGATTATCTAAATCTACAGAATAAGTAAACAAATTATTTTAATTGTAGCTAAATCATCAAATTAAGTTAATTGTAATTGATTATTGGTGAAACTTGCTTTTAAAATCAATTTTTCAGTTAATCAGTTTTAACTGTCAAGAAAAAAATATCTTTTTTGGTTATGTTTTTATATCTTTCAGATATTTTTTCTGTCTTTCAGTCAAAAATATTTTTTTGAAATTTAAAAAATGTTACCCGCCCCTCAACCAATTAAATGCGAATTTTTTTATGTCTGAAAGATATTTCTTTTACATGTATCATCGCCCATACACACTAAAAAATGTTATAAATTTTGTTTGCTTTCGCTGTTAGTATTTGTTAGGTTATGTTGTAATATTTGCATCTGGAAATTTACAATTACTATAATATTTTGATGCTGTTGGGAATGTGTTGTAATAATTGATAAA
>OY856186.1:380015677-380031714 GCA_963693315.1 Diogma glabrata | reverse complement strand
AAATGAATAAAACCGAACTTTGAACATAAACTCAAAATTGTTGACAACTCAAAACAAAAGGATTACAACCTCAGAAACGCGAAAAACATTATAAAATCATATTTTGCAGTTGGCGGCACTGTCACAATAACATTAAAAATTACCCTTGCAGCCAAATAGAAATAGAATTGATATCTGGCAATAATCATCGCAGACGATAAATTAGAAATAGAATCTAAATTTTCTCCGACGAAAAAAACTTTTTCGTTTATCGCTGTAGTTTCGTTTGAAATGTATGTATGCTGTGTATTCTAATGTTACTAACGTCGTCGTCGGACGATTTCGCCCGTGTTGTGTTTCTAGCTTAACAGAAAACAAAACAAACCGACAGGATATTTCTGCTGAAACAATTACTGGAACAACATAACCTTATATATTGGCATTTTCAATAAAAACTATTTTATAACTTGCAACTCTCTTATTTATAAAATATTTATTTAACTAATTTTAATAATTATTGTAACTTATATTATCATAAAAACACAATTGTTGTCAATAGAAGTAAACACTACACAGATTGTTTTTGTTTTTAAAAAAATTTATAAATAATTTTTTTCAGAATGATTCTTTCTACAAATCACAATAAATCACTTTTATTTTAATAGTAACACTAGTTTTTTTTATTAATTATTGAATTTAATTATATGTATATTTAATTAAAACAATTAGGAAATTCTTATACGGTACGTCTAATTTGTGCAAAAAAAAAAACAAGAATGATAGTCATATGATATTGTTGGTAAATAAACTTTTTTAAGCAAAAACAAACGAATGAAGGACCGAGACACATATGTGCCGTTCACTGCACAAAGCGACTTGCTCCACTTTTTGGAAAATTTTAAATTTAAACGTCAAAGTACTTGCTATAGTCATAACTTTTTATGTTAAAAACAACTTTCCTGAATAATTAAGATAAACACCATTAAAAGTCAAAATTTGTCTGACCATTAAAAAACGACTATTAAAAACCTGACTTTAAAAACTAATAATATCTATTATACTAATTAAATTACTACTATAATAGCTAATTGATATACTTAGTAACCAAAATTAAATAAATTATGTTTACAATAACATTCCTGAATGATAAAGATTAACACTAATAAATATCGAAATTTATTTGACCTTTGAAAAAAATTCAATTTCTCAACATTTTGTTTTATGGAGTTAATCGTTTTGTGCAGTGAACGGCTCATATATAGAAAATGCAATAGCACGACTAGTATTGTAGAGGGTTTTGTATCAACATAAATATGGCATGAAATACACCTCTAATACGTCAAGCAACTGCTTAGTTTTTGACGTATTAAGGATCGCCTACACATATCTTTTTTAAAAGATGTAAAAAACAGACAAAAAAAGATACGTGAACGCCTGTGTGCGAATAAGACAAAACATAATCACTTATTTTTAAAAAAGATGTCAATCGTGTCTATTTCGCTAATTTTTATACCGATGTTATCGGAAAATAAATAATAAAATGCCATTTACCTAACAAATTTTATTTTATTGAATAAAATTTCGCAATTTTTGTTTAATTTTGTGTAAAATAAAATAAGTTTTTTTTTTATTTATTTATTTTTGAGCATCGATCATATAAATCATAATCGAGAAACAAAACTTATTTTAGAAAAGTATCATAGTGTACATAATTTTTTTTAACTAACACATGTTTAAAAAATTTATTTTTCATTTTAAAAGACAAACATTTCATCTTTTCGGACAAAGTCGGCACAAAATTTTGCGAAATATACACGATTGACATCCTTTGTTAAAAGAAGTGGTTATGTTTTGTCTTTTTCGCACACAGGCGTTTACGTATGTTTTGTTTTGGTTTGTTTTTTACTTCTTTTAAAAAAGATATATGTACGCGATCCATTATCCCAAAAAGTTTGTATTTCCCATTTTATTAGTAGCGATAACGATTTATAGAAAATCTCTATCACTACGTAATAGAGTATTTTCCTTAAATGTCAAAATTTGTGAATGTAAAATCATCAAAATTTATTGATTTCCCTTGCGAATTCGGTATTGTTATTTGTGTTGTGCTGTTAAGCTTTTAATGCATTAGGGATACGGAAATATTTAAAATCGCATTACAGTATGGAAATTAAATCAACCTTCAATTCTTCAGAAATTTTATATAATATTGTCTCTGAACTTCTATTATTATTATTTTACACTTTATTATTGTTATTTTACACTAAACTAATAACTAATAAAGTAAAGTACACTAAAGTATCTGAAGAAATGAAGGTCGATTTAATTTCCATATTTTAATGCGATTTTAATTATTTCAGTATCCCTAATGCATAAAAAACTTAAGAGCACAACACAATCAACAATTTAATTAATTATTGTTTTCTTTTCAAAAATTCACTTTTAAAACATTTAACTGCAATCAAAATAACCAAAATGCAAGGGAAATCAATAAATTTTTATGATTTTACATGCACATATTCAAACAGCTGGTTTGAGTTGTCAAATATTTTCGAGAAAAAGGTCTATACTTTAAGCTGAATTTTTCCGCTTTGCTTCGACAGAACCTAAAATTTTAAGGACGTGTACACGGACGATTCAATGATTTTAAGGGAATCAGGTTTTTCAATCTTATTTTAACTTTTTTCTATCTTGATTTATATACTGACATAAGCATTTTTGATATTTCAGAAATGTCTGTAATAAAAAATAAAATGAAACATAAAGACACAAACATAAAACACATAAATAATTTTTTATTTCATTTTTTCTTATTAAAAATAAACCATTTACCATGCATAAAACTAGTTTGAATTTCTTCCAATGAAAATCCATGCGTTTCCAGAACAAAACAATAACCAAATAAAACACCAACCGCGCTTAATCCAGCAAAAAAACAAACAATTACAAACATTCCAAAATAATGACAGGCAAGATCATACGTCATGGCAAGTATGAAAGAAAACAAAGTCATAAGAATAACTACAACTGAAACCATATGGCTTCTGAGCTTTAATGAAAAGAGTTCAGCTCCTAAAAGCCAGATTAAAGAAGTCATCCCCAATGTCATTGAAAAAATAAAACCAACGATTCCAAGTATGGGGATCCAACTAAAGGATTCACTTAAAGTATCCAGGTTATAAAAATAAATTCCATTTACTATCATAAATACGGTTTGTGCAAGAGATGTTGCTATTAGTAGTAGTCGCCTTCCACATCTATCAACTATCTGTGAGTTCAGGTAAAACGCAATAGTTTGTGTTAATCCAACCAATATTCCAATAACATTAGCATCGTACTGAACTTTTGCTCTTCGTAGTATATCGGATGTAAACGCAGTTATAACATACGAACCGCTCAGTTGCACTATTATTGTCAATAGTATAACAATAAACATGGGTCGGTAGGTTGATCGTAGTTGCAGTTCCTGTATTACATTTGTTGTGTTGTTTGTATTTTTTTCAAATTCAATTTGTTCCATAATTTCCTTGAAAGAATCTGGTGATCGTCCAAACCAGGCTAATACCTCTTTGGCTTTGTCTTGTTTATTTTTGTTTATTAAATACACAGGTGTTTCTGGTAAAACAAATAACAACAATGTTAAGATAATGGCTGTAAGTGCTAGAACTGTACTTAATAACTGCATGTTAAGGAACGATCCAATAATGAATGCATATAAGAGACCAACATTCATAAATAATGCACAATATACAGAAAAACTACCACGGATTTCCTTATCAGAAATATCTCTTCCATATACAATTCCTGCCGGTTGAGCGAGTCCACCACTTAATCCAGATAAAAGTCTTCCTATTAACAGGCATATAAAATTTCCACTGCCCAAAGCCATTAAGGACCAACCGATTGCAGTTGGCACCATAATTAAAAACAATGAGTTTTTAGATCCAATTTTGTTGACGATAAAACCACCAATAATACCCGTCACTCCTCCCACAAGTGATGCAGAAACTATCCATGAAATTTGCGAAGAAGTAAACGAGTAATTTTCTGTCAGCTCTTTATAGACTGGAGACGACCAGCCAAATGTTGTTCCCATTGAAAATGCTGCCCCAGTGGCTGTAATAATAAAGAAAATTAAAACATTTAACTAACAATTTCAATCAATATAATTATATATCTAAAGGCAATCGAGGAACTTTTGTTAAGACAAAATTGGATCAAATATGAGTTGCACTTGCAACAAATTTAAAAACTAAGAGATTGCTGATGGATTCTTGGAAAGTATTATTACAATTAAGAAGCTGTATCTAAATTACATAACGTGCTTTTAGCGATGGAGTATTTTGTGAATTTGGAAGAATTTTCGTGACACTTTGTTACGTCCAGTTATTTGTCCAAGTATGTAGTGTCTAAGTGCTACCTTTCCGGTTCAATTCACTTTAATAAATTAATTGGACAACCCTAACAAATTAAATGAAGTGTATAACAGTTTAATGTATATAATAATTTGATATTCCAATAAACATTAATCAGTAATAAATTAAACTTGTTCGAGTGCACATTAAAATTAATATTAAAATTATAAATAATCAAACTAAAATAATTGTAAAAAACTAGTGAATAAAATTGTGAGTATTTAATGTGTTGTTTTAATATATATTATAAAAAGCTAATACAATACATTTTGGTGACCCCGACGTGATAACGGCAAAATAAGCGATCACGCAGTTAAAACGCAAGTTATTCATCGTTTGTTAAAGATAAATATCCACGAACTATTATTTAATTTAAAAAAAAAACAATTAATTTTTCAAAATAAAAAGTTACAAAAATTATTAATATGGTGCATTTTTTTATGTGAATAAAGCCCAGTTAAATTAAATTATTTTATTTAATCGTGTATGTGGAAACAAAAAAAATAATTTTAACGTCATTAAAAGCCATAAAATCATCATTAAAAGCCGTATCAAAATAGGCAGCATAATAATAATACGAGTGTTGACCGAATCACATCTCGCTCCGTGGGAGCCACAGAGAAGGCAGGGCCGATCCCGCACTCTTGTGGTCAACGTGGGACTATTATTAACAAAACAAAACTATTTGCAACATTATTAACAAAAAAAAGCATCAAGGACGTAACAGCGTTAGACAAATTTGGATTATTTCAACACATTATCAAGATTGTATCAAACCAGCATATGTAAAATACAAATAAGTACCGTATAAACGAGATAAGTAAAAAATTAAAATTTTTTTTTTTATAAAATTAATTTAACAAATAATTTTTATAACTTTAATAACCCTTACGGAATACAAACATAAAAACATATGATTTGTTTATATTTTTTTATGATTTGGAATATTTTTTTTATTTTAAAAATATTAAATATTAATTTAAATTGGTAACGAGTGTCCATCTCGATTTTACAGACAGATGGAACATGTCGCGGGTGAATCTACCGCTATCAATAAAAATCTTTTAAAACAATTATGGATTAATAAATTACCAGACTATATCGCGTCAATAATTGTTTCTATGCAAGACCAAGATATTTCGCAATTACAAACAAAAGCTGATGATATATGGGGCACTCTAACAATTCGAATTATAAAGACGTAAATTTACCATTATAATAAGCCTTAAATTACGTCTTTTTTTAAGTAATATTCCTCCTGCAGTTCAAAATTCCATCAAGAAGTTGTATTGTAATTATTTTACGTCAAAATACGTAAATAATAATCCTTTTGTTGTGATTTTACTACAAAAAGTGTAAAAATACAGCCAAAGTTTTAAATTTTGTAGATTTTGTTTTTTTACTCTTCCTGCGTTGTAAATTTACGAACAAATGTGTGCGAATAAATTACACGAGTCAAGAATCGAAATACTTTAGAATCAGAACGTATTAATTGTTATACACATTTTTTGTAAGTTCTAGTTTTGGTAAAAAAAATTGTTTATAATGTTTAAGTGTAGTAACATGCAATATAAGGTTTTCTTTCATAGAAAATTATAAGCCTTTGTATAATTATAAGCATAAAAATAAAAATAATGTGCAATTCAATTGTTAAGAAAAAAAATTGCAAAAAATAATTTAGTAAATATAATAATTTTCAATCTCATTGTTTTAGAAGCCATCCAATACAAAATAAATGTAATTTAACAGTCCTAAGTCCAAAAATTTATAGTTTGGAAAAGTGTTCCTTTAAATCAAATAAGTGCAGCAAAGTGATTGCTTATTTAGAAAATCATATTAGAGATAGTAATAAAATTATATGTTCATTGTTATAATCAACTCATAAAAAACTCAGTTCATATATGTATTTCGTAACCATAAAACTAATTTTTTTGGTAAAATCAAGTGATAGTTTAAATACCAAAAATGATCAAGTATCAAACAATGAATTTGTAGAATCCACTTCTCATGATCTTATCAGAACTGAAGATCTTACTGATATCGAAAATAGTTCTCAGATTAAACAAATTGCGTTTGAAGAATTATTTATTAAGCTAAAATATAAATTCAGAATGTCGGATGTTACAATTTGTATATGGCGAAATTTTTTCAATTCTTGGTTTAGAAAACGTTAATCATAAAATCATAAATCCCCATGAGAATGACGTTTTTCCAAAATAAGTACTACAAGATCTATAAATAAATTTAGTTCTGCATATAAACGAGCAGAATATATTAGAAATGTTTTAGGAACCGACAACTATCATTTTGTTTACAGTTCGGTACAACTTTAGAGGATATAAAAAATACATGCAACACAAACACACTATGGATAGCCATTATAAGTACGTTTGAAATTTAAATATATTTACAATTTTATTAATTATATTTATTTATTTTACAGAAACATCGATTCAAAATGATGAAGAAGATACAGCATACATTTTTATTGAACGTGTTCTTGTCACAGAACATACAGGAGACAATTAAATTTAATTAAAATTTAAAATTAACTTATATCCAAAAGAGATATCTCAAACGATGGAATTCCTTATTAGATATTTTTTTAAACATTATTCTGAAAACGTGAGAGGTTCTAAAACCCATTGGACAATTTTTCAAAAATAATTTAATTTAATAATTAATAATTTATATTTATAATTTATAATTTTAATTTGATAATTTAATATTAAAATTAAGAGCAACAGAAAAAAATTGAAATATGAAGCAAAATTGAAATTTTTGTTATGCTTTATAATTTGTTTTTGTTATTATAATTTTTAAATGAATTTTAAATATTTTATTTTTATGAAATAAAGTTTTATATATTTTTGCAGTAAAAATATTTTCGTATTTATTTCAAATACACCTTTATTGAATAATTTACACGTTATTACTTAATATGCAGAAAAATCGGTGTAAAATAATGCTGAGAAATACGTCTAAAGTTGTAATTTTATACAGTCAATGTTACACAAAATTAAGTTTAGTAATACACACTTAAGTGTATTTTAACTTACAACTAATTGCGTATTTTTCCTAAGTTTGAAGCGGTGGTTGAAAATTACCCTTATTATAAATGGTAACTGAATGCCTACTATAAGAAATCTAAATTTACACGATTTTTTTTTAGAGTGGGTTTAAAAAATCCTATCACAAATCCATTTTGCAATATTGTTGAACAAACTTCTTCGCAAAATTTATCTGGCAACTACAGAAATAATGCCGGTTCAAGTGAGTTCAATCTTTCAAAACTAATTCTTTCCGTTAACGATATTCGCAGAAGACTTGATCAATGGGAAACTCAACTAAATAGTCGAGACCGATCGAATGCTCGTTCGCGTTCACGTTTTCGTTCTCACTCAAGGACAAGACCCAATCGATCACCATCCTTCAATAGACGTCTTTGCTGGTACCATTTTCGTTTCAGAAATCGTGCACGCAAATGTCAGGGTGATGGTTGCACTTTCCAGAAAAACATTTCTTCTGATCAGAATTCTAAAAACTAAATAAGCCCGATGTTGAGACGGCAATTATGGGGCATTTTATATCAAAAAGATTATTTGTCCGATGCTCAAACTCAAAACTAAGATTCCTAATTGATACAGGAGCTGATATTTCCGTCATTCCACCAACATCTTATCAGTTCCTAAAAGCTGATGAGCATCCAATATTGACTGCTGCAAATGGAACAGCTATTAAAACCTTTGGAAAGTGTTTCCTAAATATTGATTTAAGTTTACGCAGGGAATTTCCTTTCGTTTTTGTTATTGTTGCAATCAATAAGTCTATTTTGGGCGCGGATTTTTTAACAAAATACGGACTTACAGTCGATTTAAAAGCAAAACGTCTTATCGATTCATATACTGAACTGTCTGTCAATGCTTCGATATGTATCGATAATTCTGAAATTTTAAGTACCCGTCAATTTGTTGTAAATGGAACATTCGGCTCACTTTTGAAAGAATTTCCATCTCTATCAGCAGAACCTGAATATAACATTCCAGTTAAACATACTGTCGTTCACCGCATTATCACTGAAGGACAACTGCCCTACCCCCGTCCTCGTAGGTTAGACCCTCAAAAACTAGCCATTGCTAGAACTGAATTTCAACATATGGTGCAATTAGGAATATGTCGCGAATCTTCTTCGCCTGCTTGCTCACCGTTACATGTAGTGCCAAAAAAGGATAATAATGATTGGCGTCCTTGTGGTGATTTTCGGAGATTGAATGCGATAACAGTGCCTGACCGTTATCCAATCCCGCACATTCACGATTTCTCAGCAAATTTGCAAGGTTGTACTATATTTTCCAAAATTGATTTAATTAGAGCTTTCCATCAAATTCCTATTGCCATCGAAGATGTACATAAGACTGCAATTATTGTACGTTTTGGCCTGTTTGAGTTTGTGCGTATGCCATATGGGCTACGGAATGCTGCACAAACATTCCAAAGATTTATGGATCAAGTAACTAAAGGTCTAGATTTTATCTTTGTTTACGTAGATGATATATTAGTTGCAAGTAAGACTAACGCAGAACAAATCGAACATTTACGTATATTATTTCAAAGACTTTCGGAATTTGGACTTAATATAAAACCTTCTAAATGTATATTTGGAATGTCGTCCATTGATTTTTTAAGTCACAACATTACTCGCGAAGGAATAACTCCATCTGAAGATCGAATAGTAGCTATACGTGATTTTCCACAACCCTCGTCCATAACTCAAGCACAACGATTTATGGGAATGGTGAATTATTATCACAGATTCATATCTAAACTTGCAGACATTAGTGCTCCTATATACGATCACTTGGCCAAGCAACTTAAAAACAAAAACAAGAAAATTCGTGAAGAATTTTTATGGCCAGACGATTGTAAAATTGCTGTGGAATTAATAAAAGAAGCTCTCGTTAATGCTACACTGTTAGTTCACCCAAAACAAAATGGTGAATTTCGAATAAGCACAGATGCATCTGGTATAGCAGTTGGTGCTGCCTTAGAACAAAAAAATAACGAACGTTGGGAACCCTTTGGATTTCATTCTAAAAAACTTTCATCTGCCGAACAGAAATACTCTACGTTTGACAGGGAACTTCTTGCAATATACCTCTCTATAAAGCATATTTTTTATCTCTATAAAATATCTTCGGTATTTTATTGAAGGCCGCGAATTTTCTGTCTTTACTGATCATAAACCTTTGATCTCAGCAATTGCATCTAAATCACAAAAAAGTCCAAGACAGACACGCCATTTAGACTTTATAGCTCAGTTCACTACTGACATTCGTTATGTTAAAGGAATTGAAAATGTTGTAGCTGATACTCTTTCACGCGTACTTGAGAATTCAGGCATACAACTTACGGGACTAGATATTGAAAAACTTATTAAGTTACAGCTTAATGATACTGAACTTCATCATATCCTGAAATCACAACAATCTTCGAAAAGTTCCAAAGTAAAACTTGAACACGTTAATTTTGAAGATTGTGATCAACCAATTTGGTGCGAGGTTGCAACGGGAAGTACAGACCGTACATTCCAGAACCTCTTCGTCGAACTCTGTTTGATTGTTATCATTCCTTATCACATCCCGGCGTACGAGCGACACGAAAATTAGTTTCCTCAAAAGTATTTTGGCCATCAATGAACACCGATGTGGGTAAATGGGTTAAATATTGTTTAGATTGTCAGCAATCAAAACATCAAAGAAATACACGCTCTGAGTTTGGCCGTTTCGCATTACCAACCGGAAGGCTTGAAAAGATACATATAGATATCGTTGGACCACTTACTCCATCTGATGGTTATACATATCTTCTAACTATCGTGGACCGTTATACTAGGTGGCCAGAAGCTATTCCATTAAAAGATATCACAGCCCAAACAGTCATAAGAGCATTTTTTGAACAATATGTAGCGAGATATAGAATTCCACTTGAAATCGTCACTGACCAAGGAGGCCAGTTTGAGTCTAAGCTATTTAAGGAACTTTGCAGCTTGTTGGGTACTGACAAAATGCGAACAACATCTTACAACCCTCAATGGAATGGTGGAGAGATTTCACCGTCAGCTAAAAGCTTCTTTGAGAGCACGAGGTAAAACAACTAACTGGATTCACGAATTACCTTTTGTTTTATTAGGAATCAGAACTTTTATAAAAACAGATCTGCAATGCACCCCAGCAGACCTGGTGTATGGTCAAAGCCTAAGAATTCCAGGAGAACTCGTCCTTCAAACATCAAACTCGCAGATATTTGATCCTACTAGCTTAGCAGACGACTTAAGGCAGTTTATGCGAAATTTAATACCAACTGACACCCGCACTCACCCACAAAACAATATATATATCCCTAAAGATTTAAGTGAGTGTGATTATGTATTGTTACGAGTTGACAAAATAAAAACTTCATTAAGTCAACCGTATGAAGGACCTTATAAAGTAATCCGACGGTTTCGAAAATACTTCGTTATTGAAATTAAAGGGAAATCGTCTTCAATATCTGTAGACCGATTGAGGCCAGCATACGTTACTGATACTATCAATTCCAAAATCCCAGATGTTTCAAGAAAAAATTTTCGTTTTCAATTTTGAATCAATTTGATGGATTCCAAAATTTTTGGTACTGTAGTGTCTAAGTGCTACCTTTCCGGTTCAATTCACTTTAATAAATTAATTGGACAACCCTAACAAATTAAATGAAATGTATTACAGTTTAATGTATATAATAATTTGATATTCCAATAAACATTAATCAGTAATAAATTAAACTTGTTCGAGTGCACATTAAAATTAATATTAAAATTATAAATAATCAAAATAAAATAATTGTAAAAACTAGTGAATAAAATTGTGAATATTTAATGTGTTGTTTTAATATATATTATAAAAGTCTAAAACAATACAATTACACCTAATATTGTTTAATTGCTTTCTAGTCAACACTTTTAGTTTCATTGTAATAATATATTATGTTATGTTATGTTTCTGTTATGTTATGTTATGTTATGTTATGTTATGTTATGTTATGTTATGTTATGTTATGTTATGTTATGTTATGTTATGTTATGTTATGTTATGTTATGTTATGTTATGTTATGTTATGTTATGTTATGTTATGTTATGTTATGTTATGTTATGTTATGTTATGTTATGTTATGTTATGTTATGTTATGTTATGTTATGTTATGTTATGTTATGTTATGTTATGTCATGTTATGTTATGTTATGTTATGTTATGTTATGTTATGTTATGTTATGTTATGTTTTGTTATGTTATGTTATGTTATGTTATGTTATGTTATGTTATGTTATGTTATGTTATGTTATGTTATGTTATGTTATGTTATGTTATGTTATGTTATGTTATGTTATGTTATGTTATGTTATGTTATGTTATGTTATGTTATGTTATGTTATGTTATGTTATGTTATGTTATGTTATGTTATGTTATGTTATGTTATGTTATGTTATGTTATGTTATGTTATGTTATGTTATGTTATGTTATGTTATGTTATGTTATGTTATGTTATGTTATGTTATGTTATGTTATGTTATGTTATGTTATGTTATGTTATGTTATGTTATGTTATGTTATGTTATGTTATGTTATGTTATGTTATGTTATGTTATGTTATGTTATGTTATGTTATGTTATGTTATGTTATGTTATGTTATGTTATGTTATGTTATGTTATGTTATGTTATGTTATGTTATGTTATGTTATGTTATGTTATGTTATGTTATGTTATGTTATGTTATGTTATGTTATGTTATGTTATGTTATGTTATGTTATGTTATGTTATGTTATGTTATGTTATGTTATGTTATGTTATGTTATGTTATGTTATGTTATGTTATGTTATGTTATGTTATGTTATGTTATGTTATGTTATGTTATGTTATGTTATGTTATGTTATGTTATGTTATGTTATGTTATGTTATGTTATGTTATGTTATGTTATGTTATGTTATGTTATGTTATGTTATGTTATGTTATGTTATGTTATGCTATGTTATGTTATGTTATGTTATGTTATGTTATGTTATTTTATGTTATGTTATGTTATGTTATGTTATGTTATGTTATGTTATGTTATGCTGCTTTCACTGAATATAAATTGACATTAGCATTAGGTACATACTAAACGTCTTTTAGACTCGCATCTTTCCACCTATTGTTACACCGTACTCCAACATCTACAAAACCGTGACCATAGGCTAACATTACAGCATATTTTAAGGTAAACAAAACTCAGTGTTTGATTCTTAATATTGTTTACTGGGAGAAATGTGCTTAGAAGCACCACTATTATAGTACCAATGATTTAGTGCAATACTATTATCACAATCGGGTTTTAAATTGTAGGTAATAAAGTTTTATTAACCCTTAATTCACGTGCTTCAATAGAACAAAGGAATTATATCCCACAAGTTCTTGAAGTTATCATATTCCATTCCTAGTGTTGATAATATTGTGCCGTTCAACATCCTTTCAGACATCGTAATTTCTCGTTATTTTCTTCTAACTCATTGTTTAGATCGACAAATAACTGCTGCAATTCAGGCACATGGATTTTATTTCTTCTTTTTCTTCTCGTTTACCTTGAAAAAAGATTCGAACAGCATGTTTAAATGATTTGTACTACTACGTTTAAAACGAGCCCATAGTTTTCCCATATTTCGACTGCATAGGTACAATTCTGTCAACGTTTTGTTTAGTGCAATGGCAATAATACTGGAAGGTTTTGCAGAAGGGAACTACAGGTCCTTTTAATAAACCATGGACAATGCTTTCAAGGTTGTGTGCACGAAACACTATATTTGTATGCCGTTTCCACTTTGCCCAGTCCTCAGGACCGTTTAGTTAATCAACTTGTAATTTTAGATCAGTATTTGACAATCTAATAACTTTTGGTTTTACACTTTAAAGCCTCACTTTCTGTTGCTTAAACTTTGTCACTATTAAAGTTTATTAAAATATATATTTTTTTCTTTTTGTCAATTACAGATTAAATTCAGGTGGATCCATAACCTAAAAGGTTTTTCTTATTGACAAAAACAACAACAGATCATTTTTTTCAAGAACAAAATTATATACAGCATCTGTATAAACAAAATGACTTGACACAAGATATTATATATAAATATATAAAGCTGCGTCATAACTAGTTTATTTCTTCATACTATAAAAAGTGAACGTAACAATAAATTAAAAGATTACGTTTTAACCTACAATTGAAGAATAACTGTAAAAGTAAATTCACTTTCACTTTAATTAAAAAACTATATCACAATATAACACGCGGTGTTGTCTCATAAACAAAATTTCTTATTTTGTTTTTTATAATAAATTCGCGACCCCCATTTTAAATACAGCACGTTTTTGCTTTCAAGGTTAACTTTACTACAATAAATCGTTAAGTGTTTAAGGTTATAATCAAATTAACGAGTTTTTGGTAATATCTTTTAATTAAGCTGTTTCTATATAAACATGTAGATTGTAGAACCATAATCTTCCACTTTACATATATCCATATTTTAAAAATTAATAACTTAACACTTTTTTATCTCATTTTTGGTTTAATTCTTATTTATTGCTTGTTTATTGACGATAACCATTATATATTAAAAATTAATGTCACTTTTATAGATACATAATATTAATATAAAATATTTACCAATAATCCCACATATTTGTTGCTTGATTCGATAACTTTTGAGATCGATGTTTGGAAAATAAACCATTGTAAACACCGGAACGTTTCACTTCTATTTAAAATTTTTCAATATTCAATGAAATCAAAAACGTTTTTGGTGGAGTGGTTGAACTATTACCTTTATTTGGTATTATCGAACGAAACCGAAACGATAATAAACGATGAAAAATTTAGTTGGCGGGAGATAGTAATAATGAAGATCTGCAATTTAACTAAACAACTTTGTTTTGGACTTATTTAATTAAATTTGTCTAATGAAATTGTTAGTTCTTGTTGTACAATAAATTTATTAGCCGGATAAAGAATAAAAACATTATTGTCTCTTTACTTATATGTAAAATTGTGGTTTTGTTGTTGTTTTATGAGATCACGACTTCTTTTATTTTCCTAAAAATGGGTTTTTATTGTACCAAACAGTCGTATACATATTAAGAATAACTATTGATAAAAATTAATAAATTAACTGATTTTTAATTTTACTGAAAAAACAACACACTCTGATATAAATTATTAAAGACGTTTCATTGCCACAAGTGCTACTTTTCACGCCATAGATGTTGTATATATATATATATATATATATATATATATATATATATATATATATATATATATATATATATATATATATATATATATATATATATACATATATATACAGTGAAATTCACTTATAACACCCTCGGTTATAACGACATTTCGCCTATAGCGTCATAAAATCAAAGTAATGGTTGAACTTGCCTTTGTTCCTATATAAAAATATTCGTTTAAAACGACTTCGGTTATTACGACATTTCTGATATAGCGACTAATTATGCAATAAAATTTGTACAGATAGATGCACAGATTGTTCGTTTATTGCGACCGATAAGTTCAAATATAAAAACGTTTTTTAGATATGAGATAAAATTGTTGTGATTTATTAATCACAATTGGTGGTTTTTTATCCTCTATATCTTTCCATTTTGGTGGTTTGGTTTACACTGTTGCAGTTTTAGCTCAGTTGATAAGGCGCTAGGTAGCCTTGTAACTCAAGGAGGCCGGTTTCGATTCTCGACGGAGATCACTTTTCCTTTACATTATTCAGAATGTGTGTTTTCAAGTCTGCTCGTTAATTAATCGTGAATATACATACCGTATTAATCTTTGAATGTATAGTAAAAATTAACGTTTAACATGTTATTTGGGATATTCAAAGCTATTGATTTATAAATGGTGGGATGCAATGATTAATATGCTGATTTGATTCATAAAAAACTATAAGCACCATATGAGAAAACAAACATTTCATTTAAAAGGCGTTTCAATTACAAGGAATAAAACAGAAAGATTGGGTAGATTTGCGAAGTGTTGTTGACAGAGTTTAAGCAACAGCGATTCAAAAATTTTTGCAATATCTATTCAATATTGCAAAATAAAACAAAATTAATTGGATCGCCGCTAAATTCTGAATTCAAATGTATGGAAAGCTGAGCTTTTTGCTTCCGTAAGAGACATATATTGCGCTTGGGTGCATGGCGGGGTAGGATTTTTGATGAATGAGCAAGTGTCGATGGAAGTGCATGTGACGAGTTCCTAACAATCAGCGTAGTCAAAAATACTCGACGGGTACAAATAAAATTTACAACGTCAACAAAACGGGTCTGTTTTATAAAATTACTCCAGAAAAAAATTTTAATAATAAAAATGTGTAAGTTGAGAGCGAATGAATGGCTTGTGATAGGAAAAAGTAAATCACCCAGGTTATTTAGAATTGCATTAAGTTTCTACCGTTGGATAATACAGAAAATACAAAGGCCTAGATGTCTTCTAATTTTTTGAATGTTTTTAAGAAAATGAAACACCGAGTTAAAGAAAAAATAACTGTTGGAT
>OY856186.1:379990677-380010677 GCA_963693315.1 Diogma glabrata | reverse complement strand
AATCCTATTGGACCGGATACAACCTATTATCTCAAAGTTATATCGGGTTCTGTACTCTCCATCGTCTGTCTTAAGTGAACCAAAAATGTGTACGATGTTACGCTCAAATACAGATAAATGTGTTTTTTGTAAGGATTCAGGTTTGTGACCCATGCATCAACTGGTCTAATCAATGTCTTGTATAACTTTAGTTTGGTGTTAGTTGATACATACGATGATCCAAGGAGGGGTTTAATTGAGTAGAAAGTTCGACTATCTGCAATGATTCGAGCTTTTATATCTGTAAGTATGCTGTTGTTTGAGTCAAGCATTGATCACTCATCCTTCCTTGAACCATTTATATATTTGATTTTGTCGTAGTTATTTTGCAGATCAATTTTTCTAGCACCATTCTTAAGTGACTTGAAAGTTTTACTCATAACATTTTCACTTTGGCCGAGTATGACATCAGTCATATAATAAGCTTTGCTCGTCGCCCGACGTTACTTAAGAAAATTCTCAAAATAATAAGCCCAAGTATCTAAAATTTTTTTAAAGTCTACTTTTAGCTTCCCATCTTCGTTTTGAAAAGCAGTCGATCTAGTTTGTGGGCCCTATTTTAAGGTTTTAACCTGTTGAAAAAAGTAACATGTTTGATGTTTCTTATTAAAGCTTTCAATCTCCTCACACTTCTTCATCCACCATTATCTCTACGTTCATCTACATAGCTTTGTAACGGCCTGTCTTGCTTGCCAGTTTATAGTTCTCCTTCGTGGATCTGATTCCTCCAAAGTTTGGCAATATGGTTTTAATATCTCTCTTCTGTTTCAGCATTCTTTAGTGATTAGATGTTAAAACGATTTTGTTCTTTGAATTTTGGAATACCTGGATTTGAAAAGTGGAACCTTATCTTAGCACATACAAGGAAGTTGGTGGTCACTTCTAATGTATGCAGCTCTAAATGATCGCGCAACCAGATCCCCCTAAAAGAAACGTAGCTCCTAGCACTTGATCAATTTGATTTCGAGTGTTTCCCTTCGGTAAGACCCAAGTCTGCTTATGAATCGATCGATGCGAAAAGAAACCACTGGCAATTCTCAATTTATTTGATAATGCAAACTCAGTCATTATCTCACCATTATCATTCTATTCAAATATCTCTTCCAACCTTCCCATTAAAGTCATCAAGAACCATAATGAAGTCGCGTGTTGGTATTTGTTTCATAACCGCTTCCATTGGTATGTAAAAAGCATTCTCCTCGTCGACGGTCTAAACTGCAGTAGGTGCATGTACGGCAATAAGAGAAATATTGTTGTATGTACCGTGTACCCGTAGGTAGCGGATCCTTTCATTGACCAGAATGAATTTTATCACGGCTCCTTGTGTGCGTGCACCAACAAGAAGCCCAGTACCAAATTCTCTTCGAGAAGGATAACCAGAGTGAATATTTAAATCTGGTTTTCCGATTATTCGCTGTCTAATTTCTTGCAGAGTAATAATATCCTTCCTATACTTCTCAGCCTCTGTTTCTAAACATTTTAGAGAGCATCAAGTGCGCTCAGGCTGCACTCGGTAGTCCGTACTTTTTCTTGTCCATGTAACATTCTGTTTTTTGTCCGGGTTTGTTATTCTTTTCCTGGTTTCTTTAAATTTAACAAAACTTTTTTCGGGGTTAGGGTGTTAACCTCAGACCCAACCCAAATTTTGTGAATGGGTTCGTTCTAATGTTAAGGTCATCAGAATAACCTTTTTACATGTTTATTTAGTGTGCCACTTGATCCAAGACAGACGCTCGCTCCCAGCCGCCCCTAACATGGAGAAGAGACGCTTTTGTCGCATGCGTTTTAAGTCGCTAATTTGCTGTGATGTAGCGTCATTGACTCAGCAGTTTTTACTCTACTTGTCTCCGATACACCAACCAAATGCTGTCAGCATTACCCAGGCAGCACGACAAAGACATCGCATTTTGCTACTCTTTATCTTTAGTTACCATAAACCGCTATGAATAAGATTTAATATGTAACATTTTTCAATTTATAATATGTTACATTTTTCGTATCTGATCGATCAAATCTCCATTGATATTGCTATTTGTTAGAAAATTCCTACGTCCATGCAGTGCTACTTGTGTATAACGTTGACGGAATTAGGTTGGTTTAGTTGAGAAGAGCAAAGTAAGAACTGCGTAAGAACAAAGTAAGACTGATTCTACGCCATGGCGTGTCATTGCCGCCGTAAAACCAATGCAACTCAAGCATCTGTTCTCACCAATTACAATCGGAAAACGACCACCGAAATCGCAACGAATGGTTTGACGACTATTGCCACTAAAGGTTTGAACATAAGTGAGAAAAATGGTTAACAAGGAACACCCGAAGCTTCCAAGCTGATTATCTTCAACGGAAAAGAAACGCGAACATATAAAAGTTGTATCGAAAACATCAACCAACATGCGGCTAATGAAAACTCGAAAGAGTGTTTTGCCAATGCGCGAAATCTGACAAAAAATTACCACCCAAGATCCACAATCGTACAATAAAAAATGGAAACTACGAGCTTACAACAAATGAATGTGATGTGCAGGTAGTATAGCGCTCCCACTTTCAAAGCCTACTGAATAGAAAGAATGAAATTGATCCTGTTCAAGCAATTGCCCCGTCAAGTTGGGGTTTTCATCCCAACCGTTCAACCGCAGATCAATATTTTGCTTTAAGGATGATTCTAGAAAAATTTTGGGAGTACAACATCAGCATCCACAAGCTCTACGTTGATTTCAAGCAAGCATATGAGAGTATCATCCGCGACAACAACAGTTTCTGATCCTTTCGATCTAACTTTCCATATAACACGATCGAACAGGCGTTCGATAAGGTGTTGCACTTGCTCCCGTACTATTTAATTTGCCGCTTGAGAACGCGATAAGAAAAAGCCGAATCGAAACACAAAACTGCATTTGTAACAATTCTAGTTAAATTCTTGGTTACGCAGATGATATTGCGCTTCTCGGACGTAGAACAAGCGATATTAAGAATAGGCTCACAGCTTGAAATAAATGCTAAACGACTTAGATTATGCATCAACACCGGCAAAACTAAACTTCTAACAACATCTAGGAACATAACTCCCGGAAATCTGGATACTGGCGACTATAAAGTGGATCGAGTTGAAAACTGCAAATACCTCGGGTCTGCAAAAACATCGTCAAATGACATGCAGGCATATATCAAAGCCCTTGTCACTGCCGCATACAGAGTTTTCTACGCATACTTAAAACTTCTGCGATCAAAATTTCTTTCGCGGTCACACTTTACAAAGCATTAATTTGACCTGTGCCTAACTTGAAAAGTGAAAGCTGGACACTGAATCGCACCGACTGTAGAATTCTATCAACATTCGAGAGGAAGGTCATGCGAAGAATTTATGGTTCATGCAAAGTTGCTGAGAATCAGTAAAGAATCCGAATGGATCACGAAATCAGACAGCTCCTTGGTAGGTGCGATGTAATTGGATTCATAAAATCCAACCGGATTAGATGGTTTCGTCGCTTTAATAATGAAACGACGTATACGCAAAAGTATAGTTTCGAGATATTTGAGTTTAAAGTTTTATGTGCGCATGCATTTGCATGGACGTTAATTTATAATTTATTAATTCTTACCCCCAGTCATAAAATAATTCGAAAATGTAAAAACGCCAATTCAAAGATACCCTTAAGGGGAATGCAGCGCACTTATTATATAAAAACAACGTATAAATAGCATACGTTGTTTCATTATTAAAGCGACGGTTTGGTCTTGTAGAAAAAGTTCCACTAGATAGAATGATGAAAAAAGCATCTCAACAACAACCAGCTGGTGTTTGTTGGAGAGGAAGACCTAGACAACGTTGACGTGATGACATCATACCAAACCTTCGTGATACAGGATGTCCAAGCTGGGGTCCACTAGTCATGGAACAAAATGAATGGAAGCTGATTGCACAGGTGGCAAAATCGTTTAACGTTTAAGAGGAAATATGCATTTTGTATGTCCTTATGACTTGGCAATAGATCCCGTCAAACAATTTCAACATTTGCGTTTGTAAAATGCATGTTTTGCGTCCTTGTGTAAGCGACAAGCGCAGTACGACACAAGTCATTCAGAAGTACATACACATTGCATTAAACCCCTTAGCGCAAGTGCTTGCCCTGGCGTTGCCCAATCTCTTGCGCTTGACCACAGAACAGACACAAAGGATCGCTTATGGACAGTTCCAAAAGTGTGATTAATGTTCATGCCACTTGCACTGACGGTGTGCAATCTCTTGCGCATGAGCGCAGAACATGCCAAAAGGAATGCTTACGGTCAGTCTCAAAAGTGTGTTTAAGGTCCATGCTACTTGCTCTGACGGTGTACAATCTCTTGCAAATGAACACAGAACAAGCTCAAAGGAATGATTATGGTCAGTCTGAAAAGTGTCTTTAACGTCCATGCAACTTGCACTTACGTTGTACAATCTCTTGCGCATGAACACAGAACAAGCTCAAAGAAATGCTTATGGTCAGTCTCAAAAGTATGTCTAACGTCCGTGCCACTTACACTGACGGTGTACAATCTCTTTATTTGCAAAAAAAACTATTTTTTTATTAATTTATAGTTTTATTTTAAATACTCGAAATGATTTATAATGCTATATACATATATTGACAAAATTAAAAAATCAATAGATAATTATATTATATACGTAATTTTAAATTTTACCATAGAAACGGATTTTTCTTTGTGGCGAGCGAGAAGAGCTCTAATAAAATCCCTGCATTTTTTCCTTAAAATCTTCATTGGAAATCTGTTGAAATTAAAGACATAACACGATGCTGCTCGTTAAATATTAGTTAAGTGACTTCTAAAATAATGGAATATTAATTATTAAATTGTTTTAATAAAAATATGTACAAATTTAATGATAAAATTAATGTTTCTTACCATTTTTAATCAAGACTTTTCCGTTCACGAATACGTTGAATCCCAGCAGATGTTTCAGCAGATATTATATTAAGAAGTATATGAAATTATTACAAATGTCTGAAAAAGCAAAAATATCGAAACAAATTTTAGAAGAACGTCTTATAAAATTAAATATAATATTCTAGCTAGCGATGCAAGCGCTAAACCCGCACAGATGAAAATGACGCTGAAAATTAATTTAATGTATTTCTTTCCACAAATCATTTTTAGATTCCATGCAATTAAATATTATTCAAAATGTAAAATGTAAATACATATTTTAAAACAATTTTAAGAAATAAAGTTAGTAAATATGTTAGTACATGTTAAACAACCAAACTACACAAAAGATTACAATAATATTCTTACCTATAATTAATATGATATATATTTATTAATGTTTCACAGATTTTGTCACTAATTACAGAATAAATTATTTTGGTTTGATTTATTAAAAATCTGTCTGCAAACTAAATATGGCCTAAGCAATGGTGGCATCGTACGCGTCGAAATAAAAATATTAACACGTGTATGTTAACCCACATTAACTTATTTCTTGATTATTTGATGAGTGGGAGCGCAGTTTATGCGCGAAACATGCACACGAACTTGTATAACTACTACTCTTTCTTAAATTACTTGTAATACCAGAAATCATTAATTTGTTTATTATAACGGCGAACGCGGACCATGCTCAAATCACACGCAAATAACACATGTTTAATGTTTACAATACTAATTTTTTTTTTGCTTTTCGGTAACGACGAACGTGGGCCATCCCCAGAACATGGACCAAAAAAATTTATTGTGATTGACAGAACTAATTTATGCTAGTTAAGGACGAGCGCCGATCATGCCCAGAACATATAACAAACTTGTATCATTACTCGCGTTTATACTACTAAAATTTATGTTTTTTGTTCGATAAGGGCGAACACCGACTATGCTCAGAACAGGCACACAAAAATGTATTTTTGTATGTTTATAATGCAAGAAATTGTTTTTATAACTTAATCTTGAAGGTTTGTAATGTGACATACGCAGGGCATACAGAGGAGATAATACTTCTGTGGCTGCGTAGTATTTGAACTGTGTTTAAGAACAACGGACAAGATAAGGACATGCAAAGGCGCTTGTAGAAAGATTGAAAACTTATATTTTTGTGTACGTTAAACATGCACAATATTAAATCTTGGGCACATTTGCGCTTGTTGAACAGACGCACAGACGCCAATTGTTTGACGGGAGAAAGACTATATACAAACAACACAACTCAACAACTCAATTATTTTTGATACTATGTTCTTTTACGTTCACGGAATGCTCGGTGAGCAAATTTTATTCGCACTTGGCCAACTTTTTTGAATTTTGTTTACGTTTTGGGCCTGAATACTAAAATTGGATCAGCAGCCAAATTCTGTAATTGTGAAGCGGTGAAGTTTTAAAAACTCACAATAATTCTGCATATCCAAATTTTTGGTTTGCCACTTTCGATAAAATTATTGAATTTCTACTTTTATTTAACAAATTTTCTAAAGTTATAACTAATTTATGGCAACAGCTAGCCATCAATTGAATAATATATATAAGCGTACTATATTTTCAGAACTGATGGTGGTGTGAGTCAGTGCAACAGCGTGTCCAATATTTTTTTGTACTGATTCCTTGAGAGTGGAACCAATCCCTCCATTTTTCCATATATACAATGTATATTTTTACACGAATTTTTTTTACACGTCTTTCTCTGGAACCAATCTGTCGTGTAAAAACAGAATTAGGTATATATATATATATATATATATATATATATATATATATATATATATATATATATATATATATATATATATATATATATATATATATATATATATATATATATATATATATATATGTATATATATATATATATATTATATATATAATATATATATATATATATATATATATATATATATATAAATATATAATATATATATATATATATATATATATATATATATATTATATATATATATATATATATATATATATATATATATATATATATATATATATATATATATATATATATATATATATATATATATATATATATATATATATATATATATATATATATATATATATATATATATATATATATATATATATATATATATATATATACATATATATATATATATATATATATATATATATATATATATATATATATATATATATATATATATATATATATATATATATATATATATATATATATATATATATGTGTGAGATCAATGTTTAAATAAAACCACAACTGCTTTGTACTAAAGATTTATTTATATTTTCTCCAAAATGAAATATTGTCTTCGAATATGTTGATATCTTATTGTTAAACAATTATCGCCTTTCTATCCAATTAGGTTTATCGCCTTTGATTGTAGAATCCAATTTAAGTAACGCCTTTGATTGTTGATCTTGAATATCGCCTTTGATCGTTGATTCCAAATATCGCCTTTGACTGCTTGTAGGATAAAGAGACTGATTGTAGAATTGTCGTTGGATTTATACTTCTTTTGCTATAATATTTCCCCTTTTGTTGACCACGTGATTACTTGTTTCACAGGGTAATACTACCAACTCGTGTGATTACCTTTTGCACAGGGTAATCCTACATATATGTATATATATATATATATATATATATATATATATATATATATATATATATATATATATATATATATATATATATATATATATACTAGCGGGACCCGGCGTGCTCTGCTACGCCTATAAATAAAGTTTGTGTGTATACATTTTGTTGATGTAGTAGCAATAATTTCAAAGAGTTGTACTGAAAAATGATCTATTTTGTTTTAAAATATGAATGTTAAAGGATCAGCACTTTAATTGATTAGTAAAATATAAAAATAATAGTATTATATATACAACAAAGGATATATAAAAAAATATGCGAACAAATAAGTTTTCAGGTGTGTCTCTATATAGAACATTAGAACATACGGAACTAAAATGGATTCACAAATTTTCACAGTGCTCATGTGGTTTAATATACGCTTTCCTTTCCTGTGGTAGGTTACTAAAAACGTTGCAAAAAATTTTGATCGTTATGTCATTTTATTGTCAGCAAGGGCAGTAAGAATAGCGACAGTATATTCGATGAAAGTATAGAAGAAGTGCTGCAAAAAAGGAATAGAAGAAGTGATGCCACAAAAATCAAAATTATTTGGATGTTTTTGTATTAGAATTAGGAATAGGATGTTAATTCATAGGATGAGAAATATTTCTATTTAGTCAACATCCTAAGTCATTTTAATGTTATTATTATATACAGTTGTCCAGATGTGAGAATTACGGATTCTCTAAATCTACCTGGTCCACACCCTTGCAGCAATTTTCCTTGTGCTTTGTTGATGGTCATTGCAAAAGCAAGGCGCACTGGAAACTAAACGTTTGAATTCAAATGCCATATATGTTGGGATCATTGAAATGCGTAGTAACAGTACATCTTCCCCTTTGAATTTTCCATTCAAAATTGTAGCTTCAATGATATTATTCATCATCTTTTTCACCAAAAAATTTCAAAAAGGTTTGTGCTATTTCAAAATATTTGAAATATTTTTTTAATAAAATGTGTTGTGTAGTTGGAATTTGAATATGTCTCATAACAACACATAAAACCTTTTAAGACCTAGGTTCCACACCATCATGTTTTTTAAGATGATGGACGCAAATTTCTTATTTTTTGGTTTTTACTTTCATTTTAAAGAATGGAAAACTAAATAATAAATCCTTTCACATAATAATAAACGACATAGGGTAATATTTCATGATAAAATGGAGGAAATTAAAATAAAATACTTATTTTTTCAAATTTGTAGGAACAAAGCTAAATTGGGTTAACAATTATCCTTATAGTGCTAGAAGCATATACCAAGATCATGTAAACATGGTTTTGCTGAAGGATTAAACCCGGCATATTTAATAGTTATATGAAAGCTCATTTCTTCAAGCAAACGAAAAAGGTCATTTTTTTAAAAAACATAAAATAAAAACTTTGCATGTTGTTGTGGACATTATTCTTTAAAGGTTGTCATGAGTTGTTGTTGCTCACATTGTAATTCGTACAACACATTTTATTTTAAAAGAAATAGCGTGTCATCATCAAAGTATATTCTATAACTAAGACAAAGGGTGCTATCGTTGGTTGAAAAATGTTCATCTGCCAACATCCCTAAAATATCACTTTGGCTAGTGATATCTCACTGCTATTGCCAGTGGTTTACGATAACTCAAGCTAACTCATATGCAAATAGCAGGAATCTAAGTACGCGGGGTTGTCACCTCCATAGATCAAAAATTTAAAATTTTACAAATTTTCCTGCAAGAGTATATATTTAATTCGTTGTTGAATTCTTTCTTAGTTTATAAAATACACAGGATAAGTAATATCTTTTTAAGTTGAAGTTATTTTTATTTACATAAAGTTGTGTGCGATTTTAACGTGATAGTATTTGCACTGAAAAAACACAGTAGCCTAGAAATTTAAATATCATCGAGGTTTTCCCTTGCTTGACCAAATATGCTTACAAAATAACAGACTTATGTAGAAATTTTGTATTTAACATTTTTACCGATTGGAGAATGACCAACCAATTTTATTTTATGTTTGTCAAAAGTATTTCGATTAAAATAAAACTGATAATATTAAAACTGAAAATTTGATCTTAACTAAAATTTTATCATGTACGCTCTGGTTTTGTTTTCATTTAAACTAAATTTAAAATGAAATGGATATTATTTATATGGTTTACTGGTTCAGGTTTTGTTTTAATTTAGAATGAAATTAAAATGAAATATATATTATTTGGCAGTTACTTCTTTCTGGTAATAGAAGAATAAGAATGTATTTTTTTTCTATAAATGGAAAGAGATAAAAATGCTGCATGGGACCCTGTATTTTTGTATTTATTTCTACAGGAGCCTTTTCTTTTGTGGAAATTATTTTCAATGCAAAATTTAAATTTAAAAAATAGCTTCAATTTTTTTTTATTTGTTTTAATTTGTTTTATAGTGTAGATACACAAATATTACTTATCCTGTATATTTTATAATCTAAGAATTCTTTAATTATTACTTTAAAAACATTGATCAAAGCAAACTACGCGCATAAACCGATATTTAAACAAAAAACCAATTAAAATAATTATCAACAATCACCAATGAAAAAATAATACACGACAATTTGAAAAAGCAAATCGTAGTGTATTTGCACAAACTTCAACGTTAAAAACAACGTTTTAAGTACAAATACGGCACCATCTGTTGGCTAGCCCAAATTTATAAGGCGTATATCATACTATCCAATATATTGGTTAATAAAAAAAAATATGACATGAAATTGGAGAGTGCAAACGTTGTAAAATAAACTTCGCTACCTAGTTTTTCATCCAGTTTTGATGACAATTTTCTTTACCTCTTATTGTTATATTTAAAGTAGCAATACAAATAAGAGTATTTTTCAATTTGATATTGATTTTTGTAAATTAACATTGAAGATCAATGAAAAATTTAAAATAATAAATAAATAAATTTAAATTATTGTTTTCTTTAATTTTTACTCTTATTTTTATTCAAACTTTATAAAAACCAATACAATAAATTTTTTACAGGTTTCGATACTTTTTAACACTTCTATAATTAATATATAACCTCCACAATAGTTATTTAAGTATTAAGGGCAGTAAGAATATTTTACCGATTGAGGATATATGTTTTGAGATCGAGACGAAGTCGAGATCTCTAATATATCCGAAATTGGTAATGCTCTTAACATTTTTTGCACGATTAATAAAAATTCAATTAAAATTATTTAAATAATAAAATTCATTCACTAAATTCAAGTTTGAAGATTTTAAAGAAAATTTCTTAAAATGTCATTTCAAAATAGTAAGCTTTGCGTTTCATCATAATTCTATAGGTTTTTTTGTTGCAATACTTAATTCCATCGAATATTTTTCAAAATTAATTGCTCATCTTTTTATTGCAATATTTTTAAATGAATGTTATGCAAATTTGAAGCTAGTAGACGAAGCTAATAGACGTACACAATTATTTAACTTATAATCGTTTTTATTCACACCCTGAGGTCTCCCTTACTGGTAAGTAATTACTTACCGGCTGCATGATCGGTAATCACTTACCGACCAGTGTTTTGTAAACGAAACTTACTGTGTTTATTTACGAATCAGAAAACATGAGAAATCGCCTGATTGTGCAATAAATTATCAATAATCTTTGGTAACGCATTTGACTTATATATATATATATATATATATATATATATATATATATATATATATATATATATATATATGTACATATTTATATATATATATATATATATATATATATATATATATATATATATATATATATATATATATATATATATATATATATATATATATATATATATATATATATATATATATATATATATATATATATATATATATATATATATATATATATATATATATATATATAGTTATAATCCCATAGTATCATCAAGTCATATAACAAAACTGCTTTCTCACGAAAAGTGCTATCAATGCAAAATAGCATAACTAGAAATATGATGGAATGTTATCAACCAGACATAACATGTAACAACATGATAGAAGAATCAAATATCATAAAACATATTATAATAGAATATGCTGAGTGGTTGTTTTGTACCTTTAGATTTATAAAATTTAGTTTTTATAGTTAGTCTAATTTTTAAACTCTGTAATGTAACATGTATTAAATAAATTGTATTAAATAAATCATTTTTTTTAGAATTTATTTATTCATGAAACATAACTGGCGCAGCCGTGCGGTCTTGTGAGTGTTATAGTAAAGTGTAGTGTAATAATTTGGTGAATAAAAACCAATAAATAAGTGAACCCGTCGCGGTAAAATGAAGTGAAATTTTTTTTATCAGACATCTCTAGCTGAAGTTCTTATAAGAACGCGAAGAGGATTTGAGGTTCCACCACACTATATATCAACTTCACTTGGAACCAGCTCAACACGACGAAAGATACGATTCAAAGGTAACGCACTACAAGATAGACGTTTACATTGAATACGTATTACCAGGTAACCTATTTTATTTTATTTTTATATTGTGATTATTGTGATTATATTTAGTGAAAATTTTGTGTTTGTGAACGTATTTTATATATAAAGTTTTCAAAAATAACGTTAGTCATCCACGACAGTTAATTTCAAAATTTTCATGGAAGCGTGTACTACAAGATAGGCACACATCCAAAATATTTCCAAAAATAACTCTAAAATCATATAAAATAGTGTTACTAAATTGACAAACGCGCGCACTACCAGATAGACGCCAACCTGTCACACTGTCCACTACAAGATAGAGACAGTTCAAATTAATACTATTATATCCTTTTATGAGAAAAAAATTGGCAGATATATTCGATCTGAATAGAAATATAGCCAACTCAGAAATGGACCCAGTTTTAGAGCGACTAGAGGCAATTGGTGCACAGTTGCATCATTTAAATAACAAACAAGGTGAGCATGATCAATTGTTGACATATCTCAACCAAAAATTAGAGCAACCCCAACCACAAATTCAGGAACAAATTCCTGTGGTTACAAATAGGGCAAATGCTCTAGATTTATTTAGGATCCCTGATCCAATAAAATCAATACCCACGTACGATGGGAATAGAAAACAACTTTCGGCTTGGATAAAGACAGTTGAAGACACACTGAGTGTATTCGAACCATTAGTGTCAGAACAACAATATAGTCTTTATTTACAAACTATTAACAACAAAATAGAGGGGAAAGCCAAAGATATACTATGTCTGGCTGGTAATCCCAAAACATTTAATGAAACAAAAGAAATCTTGCAGGAATCTTTAGGAGACCGGCAAGAACTATCGTTTTATAAGTCACAACTTTGGGCGACTAAACAAAACGAAACAATGAGTATCCACGGATACTACAATAAAATAAAAGAAATAGTTCAAAATATTAAATCATTATCCAAACAAAATATTTTGTACAATAATGCGTGGCATGCTATCAATGCATTTATCGATGAAGATGCATTAGCTGCATTTCTATCAGGACTACGCAAACCCTATTTTGGATATGCGCAAGCTGCAAGACCAAAAGGTATTGAAGAGGCATATGCATTTCTTTGCAAATTTAACTGCAATGAACAAATTTCAAGTAATTCAAGAAAAACCAACACACAAGTATTTCAGAATACACCACAAAAACAAAATCACGGTTTTATTAGTCAAAACAAAACTAACGTGTTTCAACCAAAACACAATCAAAATTTTCAAATTATGAGAAAAAACCGACTTATTCGGTAAGAGGAAGACCAACACCAATGGAAGTGGATCTTTCTATGCGTTCAAGAAATACATTTAATAAAAAAATAATAAATAATCACGAAACTACAGAGGATTACCAAGAAGATTCATCCCAAAGTTCAGAAATCGAATATTTAGTTGAAGATAAAGAAGATGAACATAACGGAAATTTTTGCGTAAACGCGAATTCAGATACGGAAGACTAAATTTTCTCCCATATTTGAAGTGCTACAATGAACGATTGGGCCGCGTTGTAACACTTTTAATCGATACTGGTGCCAATAAAAATATAATCAAACCAGGATTAATTCCTTATAGTTCATTAGAAAATTCAAAAACATCTTCAAGTAATATTATAATAAAGAATATTTTAGGTACACATAATTGCGATAAAATTTTAAAATTAATCTCCTAGGTAATAATTTACCAGCACAAATTTATTTTGAACTTGAATTCCATAAATTTTTTGATGGAATATTAGGCTCAGAAACAATGGCTAAAATGAATGCCAAAATTGATTATAAGACAAACTCAATTTTATTAAACAATTATAATTACAAATTTGATCGGTATTACCCTGAGGAAAATTTTTATAATCATATAATTACGATACAAACCACAAACAATGGCGACTGGTTTGTACCAGAATTTCAAAAATTAAATAGCGATATAATAATCAAACCCGGATTATACAAAGCGGAAAATTTTTATACAACAATGACGGTGTTGACAAATTGTCCAAACCCACCGGAAACATTACCAAAACTGAAATTAAATGTTAACAATTTCGAAACATTCGAACCAATTCCATGTAAAAATGAAATAATTGATAGAAACACTATCAAAAGCCTAATCCGAACAGAACATTTAAGTAAAAATGAAAAAGACATTTTACTCGATACAATTTTTAAAAACCAAGCAGTACTGTTAAAACAGAACGAGAATTTGTCATCAACAACAATAATTAAACATAAAATTATAACAAAAGACGACAATCCGGTTTATACGAAAACATATCGATACCCACATCATTTTAAACCGGATGTAGAGGAACAAATTCAGGAAATGCTAGACAGTGGCATTATCCGAAATTCTAAAAGTCCTTATTCGGCACCAATTTGGGTCGTTCAGAAAAAACAAGATGCTTCGGGCAAACGGAAAGTAAGAGTTGTCATCGACTACCGTAAACTAAATGAAAAGACAGTAGATGATAAATTTCCAATCCCACAAATAGAAGAAATTCTAGACAGTCTCGGAAAATCTGTATATTTTTCAACCTTAGATCTAAAATCAGGTTTTCATCAGATTCCTTTAGACCCAAAATCTCAAGAAAAAACAGCTTTTTCAACAGACAAGGGACATTTTGAGTTCAACAGAATGCCTTTTGGCTTAAAGAACGGTCCGGCAACTTTTCAGCGAGCGATGAATAATGTATTGCAAAACCTAATAGGAAATATATGCCATGTATATCTTGATGATATTATTATTGTTGGATATAGCTTAGATAACCATATACAAAACCTTAACACTGTTCTCGAAAGATTATCGCATTTCAATCTTAAAATTCAATTGGATAAGTGTGAATTCCTAAAGAGAGAAACAGAGTTTCTTGGTCATATAATCACACAAGATGGAGTTAAACCTAACACCGATAAAATTCAGAAAATTCTGGAATGGCCATTACCAAAAACTGCTAAACAAATTAAACAGTTTTTAGGACTTTCAGGTTATTACAGAAGATTCATAAAAGATTACTCAAAAATTGCCAAACCCATGTCAAAGTTTTTAAAGAAAGATCAAGTTGTCAACACAAAAGACGTCGAATATATAAGAGCTTTCGAAAACTTAAAAAGAATTTTAGCTACAGATCAAATTTTAGCATATCCCGATTTTACTAAAGAATTTATTCTAACCACGGATGCATCAGATTTTGCGCTAGGTGCAGTCCTCTCTCAAATCCAGAACAATATAGAAAAACCTATTGCGTTCGCTTCAAGAACACTAAACGCTACAGAGATCAACTACGCAACCAACGAGAAAGAAGCTTTAGCTATAATATGGTCTGTCAAGAAATATCAACCATACCTGTACGGCAACAAATTTACGTTAGTAACAGACCATAAACCACTTACTTTCATTAAATCATCCGAAAAAAATTCAAAAATCTTAAGATGGAGACTTGAATTGGAGAACTACGATTATAACGTCGTCTACAAAGAAGGCAGAGCAAATGTAGTAGCAGATGCGTTAAGCAGAATGCCTACAGTAGATAACGAGGTGAATATAAATATAGGAACAGATAACACTCCACGTGAATCTGAAGCAGAAAACCTTCCCAATAGGGATAGTGACATAGACACTATTCATTCTGCGGATACATCCGATGATTATTTCATCCACTTCGCAGGTCGTCCTATAAATTATTATAGGAACCAATTATTTTTCAAAATTTCAAATCTAGACACAGTAATTTTGGAAGACATATTTCCAAACTATAAACGAGTAATTATTTCGAAAAAATCATTTCAAAAAGAAGATATTACAAATTTCATAAAAGAGTTTCATAACGGTAAACAAACAGCAATCCTGGCACCAGAACAATTGTACCAGACAATCCAGGAAGTATTTCGAGAAAATTTCTCACAAAACGGCCATTTCGTTTTCGCTACAGAAAAGGTCGAAGATGTTAAAAATGAAGAG
This sequence comes from Diogma glabrata, assembly GCA_963693315.1. NCBI lineage: Eukaryota > Metazoa > Arthropoda > Insecta > Diptera > Cylindrotomidae > Diogma > Diogma glabrata. The sequence continues at coordinate 379,994,598 of OY856186.1, read as the reverse complement.
CGTCAAAATGCAATCGTAGTTAAAGAGCACGAAAGAGCCCATCGAGGGGTGAATGAAGCAGTAAATCAGATCAAACGATCCTACTTTTTTCCTAAAATGAGTAGTGTGATCAAACGACATATCAATGCATGTAACATATGCAATGTTCATAAATACGACCGAAAACCGTATAATATAAAAATATCTCCGCGACCGAGCACTAAAAAACCATTAGAACGAGTGCACATAGATATTTTTAATATCAACAAAACAAATTTTTTGTCCGTTGTTGACTCATTTTCTAAACATTTACAAATGATTCCAATCGAAACTAAAAATCTATTAGATACAACTACAGCTCTAACGAGGTATTTCACTCAATTCGGAATTCCTAACGTTATTTTCTCAGATCATGAGACAACTTTCCAGTCACTACAATTCAAAGAATAGTTAAGCAATCTTAATATCCGATTGGAGTACGCATCATCATCGGAATCAAATGGTCAAGTTGAGAAAACACATTCAACTATTATAGAAATTTTCAATACAAACCGTAATAAATCGCCAAACTCGAGTATTCAAACAGCGATAGAGTTATCAGTAGCTTTGTATAATAACTCGGTACACTCGTCAACCGGTTTCACACCGAACGAGATCATTTTTAATCAAAATAACTTAATAAACCCGGCAGAAATACAAGAACAAGCCAAACAAATTTTTAAAACGGTCAATACTAATTTAGAAAAAGTTATAAACAGAATAGAGAGACAAAATAACAATAAAGAAGATCCACCTAGATTACATGATGATCAATTGGTTTATCTTAAACCAAACATCAGAACAAAATCTCAGCCAAGAGGGCTGGAAACCAAAATTAAAAATGCAAACTACAAAACTTTTAAAACAATCAGGAATATAAAAAGAAACAAAAATAAAATTAAAAGATTAAAGAAATACTAATTTTGATTTTTACTTTTCATTTCAGAAATTTTTACTATGACAATATAATTTTTATTTGAATATCTTAATTAATTAATTATCCAAAACTGATTTTACAAATCTTACAAACCAATTTTACTATTCTTATCCATGTTAATAAAAACAAGAAAAATAAAAGCAAAATTCTAAATAAAAGAAATTCTCATTAGAAATTTTTATTGCATAAAAATTAATTAATATTAGAAATTTTAGAAAACAGTTTTATCAATCGATAATATTATCATCAATAATAAATAAAATTAAATCCAAAGTTAAAAAGAATATTGAATTGAAATATTGTATTGTAGTATTGTAGTATTGTATACTGAAATTTTTACTTATTATTTTGAAACATGGTTACTTTTAAAAAGTTATTAATTTTGACTATATTTAATTGTATCAATACACAAAAATTGGAAATAAAAAATTTGCATGAAGATCCAATTCTGTTAGAAAAAATAAACGAATGTAAAATTCAAACAGGGATCATAAGGGTCATACACCCAATTAATATAACAAACCTAGAAACTACCATAGAATTAATGATGAAACATATAGTTAATAAGATAGATAAGAATGAACTTGATTTGTATACAATAGTTAAGGAAAAATGTAAAAGGTTACATAACAACTTACTACAAATAAAACCACCAAAACGTCTCCGACAACGAAGATGGGATGCATTGGGATCAGGATGGAAATGGTTAGCTGGAAGCCCAGATGCAGACGACTTAAGGTTAATCAACGCTACAATGAATGGTCTAGTAAATGAAAACAACCAGCAATACCAAGTCAACGAGCAGATCAACAAAAGAATTCAGCTACTAACAAAAACAATAAATGCAGTCTTAACCAACACATCGATAACCAATAAAATAGTTCTGAGCGAGTTAGAAATTATGACAGCAATTATGCAAATTGAAACCATCGATGCAATTATTGAGGACATCCAAGATGCAATAGTAAGAACCAAAATAGCACTGCCAAGCAACAAAGTTCTTTCGTTAAAAGAAATCATTGTTCTAAAAAATCTTTTGACTGAACAAGGAGTAAATATAACAATTCCAGACGAAGCTTTAAAATTTGTAACACCCAAAATTGCTATATGTGAGGAAACACTATTATACATATTAGAGGTACCAAAATTGGAAAATTTTACATCAACAACAATAAGACTTACTCCACTAGTTGTAAATAACAGCATTATCGAAAGTTACCCACAATACCTCATCAAAAACAGACAGAAACTATACACCACCATCAACTACAACAATTTTGTCCAAAAACATACAGATCTAAAAGAATTTAAGGATGAATGCATAAAACCACTAGTCTTTGGAAATCAAGGCAGCTGCAAAGTAACATGGGAGATCAACACAGCAATACAATGGATATCTGAGGGTTAAATACTAATAAATAATGGAAAGAACGTCGAAATAGTTACTAATTGTGGACCAGATGACAGAAATTTAACAGGAAATTTTTTAATAACAATCAATAATTGTACAGCCACGATAAACAACAAAGAATTTCAAGCTTATGAAATTCAAACCGAGAATGAGGAAATCCAGGGAGCACTTCACAGTATTCAAATAGTAAGGAAAATGAAAATTGTTCAGAACATAACAGCAATCGAACAGGATACCATTCAAAACAGGAAACTGCTACGACAAGTTTTTTTGAAGCAATGTCATCACGAAAATTGGATATGGACACTTTCAGGAGGTTTATCATTATCATCCATATGTGTAATCGTTGTACTATCGTATATGTGCCTGTGTAAATGCTCGATAACAAAAACAGTGCAAAATCCAATTAACCTGGAAAATACCAAAGTAGCATACAATGACCTATTAAGGAAAGCCGGCATAGTAACAAAAGTCGAGGACGACTTTTCATCACCCCAGGGAGGAGTTATAATCCCATAGTATCATCAAGTCATATAACAAAACTGCTTTCTCACGAAAAGTGCTATCAATGCAAAATAGCATAACTAGAAATATGATGGAATGTTATCAACCAGACATAACATGTAACAACATGATAGAAGAATCAAATATCATAAAACATATTATAATAGAATATGCTGAGTGGTTGTTTTGTACCTTTAGATTTATAAAATTTAGTTTTTATAGTTAGTCTAATTTTTAAACTCTGTAATGTAACATGTATTAAATAAATTGTATTAAATAAATCATTTTTTTTAGAATTTATTTATTCATGAAACATAACTATATATATATATATATATATATATATATATATATATATATATATATATATATATATATATATATATATATATATATATATATATATATATATATATATATATATATATATATATATATATATATATATATATATATATATAATTCTTTGTTTTTTGTGAATCCGACAAATCTAATTAGAACTGATACTTCCAATAAGACTATACAAGAAAAAAAGCATATTTATATATATATATATATATATATATATATATATATATATATATATATATATATATATATATATATATATATATATATATATATATATATATATATATAATTATATATATATATATATATATATATATATATATATATATATATATATATATATATATATATATATATATATATATATATATATATATATATATATATATATATATATATATATACATATATGTATATATGTATATATAAAAAAAAATAATATATATATATATATATATATATATATATATATATATATATATATATATATATATATATATATATATATATATATATATATATATATGTTCATACATATATATTGTTACGAGTACAGAAAAATTTAGACGATTACAGAAAGATCTAGACGATTACGGTCACTTCCCGGAAAATAAAATCAACAAAACACAACAGAAAGTGAATGAAATGAATATTGTTGTTGTTGTCTCTTCTTAGAAATAGGGTCAACATAAACGATTTT
>OY856186.1:379940477-379990477 GCA_963693315.1 Diogma glabrata | reverse complement strand
GGAGGCTATAATTCTTGTTCTTGAGATATTTAATTTTAAAGATTTTTGTATGGCTGAAATTCGAATTTTTCTTCATTTTTTCAAACAACTTCCATTAACAAAAAATTTTAAAATCAAATAAATTCTAACTTTTTTTATTTTTGAAATATAGTTCTAACGTTCCTTTAAAATATATCAAATTTACAAAGAGGCATTAATTCGTGTTCTTGAGATATTTAATTTTAAAGATTTTTAGTCATTCTAAAATTCTAATTGTTCATTATTTTTTCGAACAATTTTTATCATCAAAAAATTTTAACCACTGAAGTTCGAGAAAATAATGAACAATTAGAATTTTAATCGGACTAAAAATCTTTAAAATTAAATATCTGAAGAACACGAATTAACGCCTCTTTGTAAATTTGATATATTTTAAAGGAAGGTTAGAACTTTATTTCAAAAATAAAAAAAGTTAATATTTAATTGATTTTAAAATTTTTTGTTAATGGAAGTTGTTTGAAAAAATGAAGAAAAATTCGAATTTGAGCCGTACTAAAAATCTTTAAAATTAAATATCTCAAGAACAAGAATTATAACCTCTTTGTAAATTTGATTTATTTTAGAGTAAGGATAGAACTATTTTCAGAAAAAAATTAATTAAATTCCAATTGATCTTTGACCATAGCGCCATCTTTAAAAATGTTTTTTTAATATTTTTATTTAAAAATTAATTATAAAAACAATAAATTAATTTTTTTTCAAACGACTAATTAATCATCTATCAAACAAAAAAAAGTTTGATGAAATCGGTATAGCCGTTCTTGAGCAATTTAATTTCAAAGTTACATCGGATTGGCAGAATTTTCATTTTTCATGCATATTGTGGTGCCCCCTATGCTCAAACTATGCACTTTAAAAAAATTTTAAAATAAGTTGTATTTTTTAATTTGTCCATACTACTTATATGCCAAGTTTCAGGAAAATCAAAAATGGTCAAGTTCAAATTTCGACCTTTTCACCTGCGTAGATCACGCTTTTCATCAAATACATAAAATAAAAATAAATCACAAATTTAATTACAAAATCTAATCACTAATAATTAATTACTATTGCAAAAACGATATTTTTGTTTTGTTTTTGCACACTTCAGTAATTCTTGGTCGGTTTTGGCAGTTTCATAAAATTCGCTACATTTTTCTTTAAAATTAAAATAAATAAATTGCTCTGCCTTAATCAATTCAATAGAAGATCGATTACGCTCCTCTCTCCATTTTACCCCCATTACGGAAACACTCGCTCAGAAAATGCTGATGATGCAGGGATACGTAAAAAGAAGAAGACTCATATTTTTTTGGTTGTATATTCGTTAATTCAAATATGATTTCCAATTAGAATTATTTAAATAACATACATACGGGCGCTTGTATAAAATTTCGAATTTAAATTCGAAAGCTACAAGGAAAAATATGAGCAATTATATATATTTAGTTTTTTGACTCTGATTCAAAAATTGCATTAAAATTACAATAAAAAAAGGACATTTTAGCTCAATAAAGGACATTGTGTCACACAGAAAGTGGAAAGGACAAAATATAAAAAAGAAGGACTGTCCTTCCCAAAAAAGGACGGTTGGGAACCCTGGTCCTAAGTGAGTTGTTTCCAGTATTTTTTTAACATCCAAAACCTAGACTCTTACAAATTTAAAATTTAAGTACACAATTGTATTAAAATATAAACAAAATTTTATTAATATTTAAACTTACATTGTCATTATTTGTTTCTTCCAAGAATTGATCAAAACTGCTGGTTCTAGAAATAATTGATGGAGTTTTTGAAAACTCAATATATGTACTTAACCGATTTTCAAATTTTATCTTAGAGCCTAGATCTTCGTCTTTATTAAATATTTGATCAATGTGGCGCTCTTTTAAAATTTTGAATGCTTCAATATCTACACCACAATCTATAAATTAGTAAAGAAATCATAACACATCAGAGAAATAATTATTAAAAATTAATTATTCAAAAACTTAAGTACAAAATATAATTACATTGAAATCTTTCAAAATATTTTTCCAACTCCCACGATTTAAGTAATTGAAATACTTCAACAAAACTTGCTTCAATTAGAAGAATATCTCCAGAATATTCGACGGAAGATTACGGTATTTCATTCATGTCCACATTAATATTATTTTCATTGATGTTTGTACATATACTATTTATTTACACTTGAATAATCTTATATAGAATAAATGTTCACTAAAATATGTGTAATTTTAAATAAACCAATAAATCGATTACCAAACTACAATCACTTTTTGATTAAAATAGATAACAATTGCACAAATTTTAATGATGAATGCACCACACGCTTAACTCAAATGAGAAATACACTAGAATAACTAATTTAAAATGATAGTGAGAGAAAAAGAGAGAACAATAAAATTTTTTACGAAATTTATTTTTTATTTTCGTGGAAACTCATTAAATATATCTTCAAATCAAAGAGTGTGCCTTTGGTTTCAGTAAATAATCTCCTTACATTAATGCCAGACTGCTTTTATTTGTAGGCGATAAGGAATATTCACCGTTAATATCTGTTTCTAAATTAAATTTGACGAAGTATTTAACCTATAACGCATAAAATAAAGATATAAGTCATTTAGCCACATATATGGACATTACGTTGAAGTCAACCAAACAGCCCAGTATCATACCCATTCTTGAGTTTATGTACAGCCTTAATAAATGGAAGGAAATCGAATATTAAATAACGAATTAAAGAACTGTTTAGAATATTTTGGGTAGTAAACATAGCACACGCTGTTAGACACAATAATACCCTAACATTTGGAATCGAGTTTAAATTTGGTTGATTAATAATGAGAACAAAACTGTATTTAAGATTGGTAATCAGAGATTTCAGCTTTAATCTTATTATAATTAATAATAAATTTGTATTGATACTAAAAAACTATTCTTAGTTTCAAAAATCAAACCAGCGTAATTTTAAGTAAAATTGTGTCGTTAGAATTAATAAGTTATCCTAATTTAAAAGGTCAACACTATTTTAATATCTAAGCAAAATGTCTTTTCATTGAGGTAAAATTCTATTACATCAAATGAATCACTCAGTGCCTATTCAAGAAGCGATGCCACTGAAAAAAAAATTGGTGATTGTTTCCTGTAGTTATTTCGATTAATTAGCGCATTAAACTCCTGTTTTTGTATATTGCTGCTATTGAGTTAATCTTTTATCGGAAATTACAATTTATTTTACACATTTCGCATCTTTACAAACGCCTGTAGGCAGGATCGAACTCATAACCTTTGATTCTCCAGCACCGTACGCTATCCACTTCTCTATTTAGCAGCTGTCATAAAGAAAATTGAAACTTAATCACTATTGTTTAACAAATTATTTGTACACATTTCAAGTTTCGGACCATTACCACGACTATAAATTAAGTTTTATTCAAACATATTGATTAGGAATGCATATAAAAGTGTACTAATGGTTTCCTAAAATGAGAATATATGGGTTTTTGTTAAAAATAATATTGGTAATGATTGAGGACAATCTCGAAATGAAAATAATTTTGTGTATTCATATACGATATCTACGCATGTGTTTCCATTCAATTGTACGATTAAAAATGATTAAAGAACAAAAATAAAATAAAAAAAGGAAAATAAAATTCATAAATAAAAACGTGCCTGGCAGGAATCGAACACAGGCCCTATAACGTCTTCCTCATCGTTTACCCTAACGTACTCGTTCATTAAATCAATTTCCACGACAGGAATAAAACGTTACTCAATACAGAATAAAAGTATTACTCAAGCTTCGTAAGGAGTATAGTATGCTGTGATTGGCATTACTTTCAGTTGCACAATTTGGCTGGTTAATAAATAAATGTTAAATGATCATATTAAATAAACGTTCTACGTTATATTTTCCATAAGTCAGTTGCAATCTGTTGCAAGTTTTGATATAATTTTTTCCCAAGCGATTTGCGCACAATATGACGATTACGTACATTTAATACAAAAAGGAATTGTATGACAAATTATCATCAGTTTATTTATTTGTTGACCAACTCAAATCATTATATAAACCATCATCAGAAATGGTAAATCTCAATCAATATATAAACCATCATCAGAAACGTTTGATTAAATGGTTGCAGAATAATGGCAATTGCAAATTTTCATTGACGAAAATATCTCTACCATTTTGAAATAATCTTTTGTATTAATCAACAATAGTTTGTTAAAGTTCTTAAAGGTTTGTTAACTTTTACACATCGACAAGTGATTTAATAAAAAAACACACAATAGCGAATAAAACAACGATCTGTCAAAAATATTGACAGATCGATTTGTTGTAAATCTTTTAATATTCATTGAAAACAGCCGTATATAAGTAATATTACTTGAATAACAGTTTTCTTGAATACTACTAAAATTATTATACATAAATAAAGTCGTATACAAGGAACTATCCTTGGGTAAGAATCTTCTTGGATTCTTCCTAAAAGTTGTACTTTAGTAATGGTTTATATAAGGGATAGAATTCTTGAGTAAAAACATCTTGAATACTACCTCAAAAGTTATATGTGAATAAAACCTTATAAAAGGTATTATACTTGAGTAACATTTGCTTGAATATGCCCTAAATATTTATTATTGAATTAAGCTTTACTTAAGGAATTATATAAGAAACTTAGTGAATCTAGTCTTTTACAAGCTTTTTTTTAGGTAAAGCTTGAATAATATGGTCTTACACAATGCTTTTTCAAGTTAAGTTGGAATAATTAAAAAAATTTAGGCGAAATTGTTACCTGGGCCTGTAAACCAAACAAAAACAGCTTTAGTGTTATTTGTATATGTCATCTTATGTGGACAGATTAGTTTTATAGGCACCTCAAATTTCAGGGCCATAGCATTTATAGTTTACGAGATAATCGATATAATGTGAACAACTCGTTCTACTTTCACCAATAGAATTCGTTATAAAAAACGGAATCCTAAAAACTGTGGATATTCCTTTTTCATGTGTAATTGGATCATCTATCAAAGATTAGTTATAACTGATTTTGATTTTGGGTAAATAATTTGACATTCAAATCATCAAGACACGAAATTGTGCATTACTAAATATTATCAGTTACCCTTTATTAGAAACTGATAGATGAATCAAACATTTAAGTAGCCTGTGGCGTGAAAAACTAGCACTTGTGGCAATGAAACGTCTTTAATAACAGATATAAGTATTTAGTGTGTGTTGTTTCTTCATTAAAATTCAAAATCAGTTAATTTATTCATTTTTATCAATAGTTATTCTTAATATACATGTATACGACACGTTTGGTGCATTAAAAAGCCATTTTTAAGAAAATAAAAGAAGTCGTGATCTCAGAAATCATGACATATAATTTTTTTCTACTTCAGGCTAGTGAATGTCATTTTAATATATAGTAAAACCTATGTGAAAGGGACACTTCTTCTAAGTAGTGACTGAAAATGATGTTTTTCTAACTAGTGACAGAAAGTAAATAAGTTTCGGTGGTCGCCTACAGGTGGTAGTTACTTAAAGGATTGAATATTTGATTGAATAATTGAGATTGAATTTGATTTACTGTTTCTGTTGTTGTTTCGGTTGCTGTGTTTATTTCTGTCAATATCGCAGTATTTTGAAGGGATTCAATATTTTGAATATTTTGATCGAATCGAATCGAAACTAATCATTATATCAATTGTGTGTAATTAATTAATTAAACTAATAATGAGTGTGTTTTTTGCAAATCCTCATGGTTTAGCTTAATAGGGAAATTTTTTAAGGCTCTATTTGTGAAAGACGGCATAGTTTTGTTTTGGTTGGATTAAATGAAACAAGATTACGATCACCTAAATTCCATTATACGCTCCAGATCTTTGTTGATAGAATCAATTAGCAGCTCTCTATCAGTGGTAACTGCAGTATGAGATCGAAATTTAGGAGATGCATGTGATGCATGCAATGTGCTCTCATCAGCAAAACTATGGATTGGGTGTAATGTGGAATATAAGCAAGTCAATAATGTATAGAAGCAACAAGGTTGGTGAGAGGGCAGAACCTTGGGGAACCCCAGCATTGGTTGTGAAAATATTGGATGTGATGCCATCCAAATTAACATGAAATTTGCAACCTGTAAGAAAATTATGAATCCATGAGACAGTAAGATGGTCTATACGATACGATTTTAATTTAGCTATGAGATTTTTATGCCATACTTTATCAAATGCTTTAGAAATGTCAAGTGAAATACTGAATGTTTCACCATGATTTTCCAGCGATTTGTTCCAGAGATGGGATACGTATGCTAACAGATCACCTGTTGCATGATCTCTACGAAAACCATACTGCTTATCGTCAATAATTCGCGACATTTCCAAATAATCTATTAGATTGTAGTTAACATATTTTTCAAATATTTTACCCAAAACCGACAAAATTGCAATTGGTCTATAATTGTTAGGGTCTATCTTACTGCCTTTCTTTGATATGGGTTGAACGTTGGCCAGCTTCCAAGAATCGGGAAATATTCCGGTTTTATAAGATAAATAGAAAATTTATGTTAAAATTGGAGCTAGTGTCCTAGAAAAGTTTTAAGAATGAAGGGTGGAATACCTTCGGGGCCAGCAGATTTGTTGATACTGATAGAAAGAAAAATTTTCCGTACAATATTGCAACGAAAAATAATTGGTTTCATTTTCGTTACAACTGGGGAAATGAGTGTAGGAGAATAGAGAGGTTCAACTATGTTTGAGTTTTCTGCGAAAATTCGAACCAAGAGATCCGCCTTCTCTTTCGAGTCGCTAACAGGAATGTCGTTCAGAACTAATGTTGGAATAGAGGATCGAGTAAAATTGCTCTGGACTGATTTAACTGCCTGAAAGAAACTACGTGAACCAGATGGGTGCTCGGCGAATTTCTTTGCTTTCTTCTGGATAAACGCATTTTGTCCAAGTCTATTTTGTATTTACTAGTATTTCTGGCTTTCTTATACGCGCTATGGGTCTCATGTGTTTTATTTGAGTTAAAAGTCTTAAATGCTTTGCGTTTATTCCTCACTGCTTCATCAATATCCCGAGTGAACCACGGCTCAGTTTTAGGAGTGATTAATCGATTTGGAATAAACCGCCGCATTTCGTCTTTTATTATTTCAGAAATTCTTAATGCTGATGTGCTAGGATCTTGATCAACACAACAAATACTTTTCCAAGGTGTTTCGTCATAAAAGTTTCTCAGTCCCTCCCAGTCAGCGCGTTTATAATTCCAAACGCGACGAGGATTTGCTTGAATTTGTGTCGGTGATGTAAATTGCACTATTGCTGATATTAGTAAATGGTCCGATGTTCCGAGGGGTTGTTCAACTTTTGTCTTTGTGGTATCTGGTTCGTTTGTCAGTGCGCGATGAATACTTAAGCCATTCTTTATTATGAATATTAAAGTCTCCAAGAATGGCCAGTCTTGCTTTGGGGTAGTCAGTGGTAATCTTATCTTGATTAACCGAAATTTGATTGAAAAATGGACATCTTGGGTGGGAATTTGAAGATCTGTATAATCCTATTATAAACATAGTTTCATCAACACCTGAGATCTTCAGTGCTAGGAAATTATGGTGCTTAGAGTTCAATACGTAAGCCTTTATTCTCATGCATGAAAGTGAATTTCGAACAAATACAGAGACACCATGCTTGTTATAAAAGGAATGTTCTAATTCGTAACTAGGCATCCGGTATTTCTCGAGATCCAATTTTGATCCTTTATCACTGACAATTGTTTCCGTAAGAAACAATATGTCAGGTTTACTTTTTTCGATGTAGCATTGAACCTCGTTTAGATTCGAATTGAGACCTCTTATGTTGGTGAAGTGAATGGTAATCTGTTGGTTCACTCTGCTGCCATTTTGTTGAGACCTAGACTTACCCTTTGCCATTACAGGTATATATTCGGCCAGGCCTAGATATCAGCACTAAACAGTCCAACAAAAACTGGGTATCTCTGTCTCAAAAACACGATAGCAGGTTTCATGCAACAGTTGAACGATAAGAGAAAAGCAAACAAATGGGAACACAAAAGACACTAACAAAATTGAAGAGTACAAATAAAGTGTTAAATTCAAAATTCTGACTAATCACTAAAACGGAATTTTACATTTCTTGTTACCACCAATTTATGCTTTAAACCAAAACAAATTTATGCTTTAAAATAATAACAAAGCAATAAAACAAAGGAATAATATCAAAGCAATATAAGGTAAAATTATTACCTGTCTACCGCCTGATAGCAGTTAATATAAAATACCAAATAATTTTTTAACAAAGAACAATCTCACCAATTATATAATTGTACGTCTTCTATCCTCACTTCACTTTTATTTTAATAAACACTAATACACACTCAATGTATTTTGTCTTATTTTGCCCCTACTTTGTAGTTATAAAGAATACATGCAATAAAAATAAAATAAAACAAAATACACTTTATTTATTTATCTTCGATTATTTTTTTTTTTCTCTTTAAAATGCACAACCTTCTTCTTCAGACTCAGGTTGACTAATGAATATATTGATTAATAAATTTATATTTTCGAACTATTTTCATTATTCATATTATCTTCCATCTGTAGGCGAACACAATAATAACATTATTTTACACTGGTAAAAATGCTATACATAAATAGTATATTGTTTATTTTTTACACTGTCAAATTTAGCTATGTCGTTTTGTAAGTTTTTAGTAGATGAATTTGTAAATATTATCATTTATATTTACAAGCGTAGAATACATAACGTTTTCTACGCGTGGTAGAAACGTTTTCACCATTTGTATAAAAATCTACTATTATTGTTTATCCGGCTAACAAATATATTGTACAACAAAAACTAGCATTTTATTAAACAAATTTAATTAAGTCTAAAACAAAGTGGTTTAGCTAAATCTAAATCTATTACTACCTCCCTCCAATTAAAATTTTCAATCGTTTATTATCGTTTCGTCCGATTGTACCAAATAAAGGTAACAGTTTAACCCATTGAATAAATATCTAAGGAAAAATAACTAGACTTTTTGAGTGAAGCATCTAGTTTTTAGTATTTGTGCGTTTGATGGTGTGTGTATTTAATCGTAGGGTGGTACTATGTATAATTTGTATATAGTTACACAATCATAACTTAGGTGGCAGCATGAACTGCAATAGCGTAAATATATATAACGTAACGGCCATTACGCCATTACGCCATTATACAAACGCCATTTTTATGAATAAATAACTATATAAACACAAATGATTGTTGTGAAAAACAAAACAGTTTAAATACTAATTTGTATAAAATGGAATTACAATACAATACTTTAAGAACAAAATACAGAAAAAACTCTTTATTTTGTTTTGAAATACGACGTAAACCAATTAAATTACACTGACAGTAAGTGGCAATACATTAAAAATAATAGTTCACCGAACATTTGTGTACGTACACGTAGCGATACTACCTTATATATTTATTCAATTGTTCAACCACTCAACTCAACCAACAACGTTTTTGCTTTCATTGCATATTGAATAATTTTAAATAGACGTGAAGCGTTCCAGTGTTAACAATGGTTTATTTTCCAAACATCGATCTCAAAAGTTATCGAATCAAGCAACATGTATGTGGGATTATTGGTAAATATTGTATATTAATATTATGTATCTATAAAAGTGACATAAATTTTTAAACAAAAAAAGGAGATAAAAACGTGATAAGTTATTAATTTTTAAAATATGTATATGTGTAAAGTGGAACATTATGGTTCTACAATCTACATGTTTATAGAAACAGCTTAATTAAAAGAAATTACCAAAAACTCGTTAGTTTAACCCTAAACACTTATCGATTTATTGCAGTATAGTTAAACCTTGAAAACAAAAACGTGCGCTATTTAAAATGAGGGTCGCGAATTTATTATAAAAAACAAAATAAGAAATTTTGTTTATGAAACAAAACCGCGTTGTTGTTATATTGTGATATAGTTTTTTTATTAAAGTGAAAGTGAATTTACTTTTACAGTTATTCTTCAATTGTAGGTTAAAACGTAATGTTTTAATTTATTCTTATGTTCACGTTTCATAGTATGAAGAAATAAACTAGTTATGACGCAGCTTTATTTATAGTATCTTACAACAGGTGGTAGAACAAATTTACTGGTTTACCTTTGGTATTTTTTCTCATGTGCCCCTACAACATTTAAGAACGATGTTGATGTTTGCTTTTTCCAAACCTTTGTAAATTGAGACTATTGATTTCGGCACATGCCGAATTCTCACACATGCCTATTGAAATATCGTCTGAAAACTCGATCTGCGATTTCGAATCAATCAAAGACTGTGTTTTGAAGGAATTAACATTGACCAAATATTTGTCACCCCAATTGGCGAGTAATTTATCCTAAAACTAAAAGTGATCAGTCGCTTGAAATAAATCTAATGCGTTAATAAGTTGAAGTAAAAACAAGACAACAGAAATCGTGCATAAAATGTCTGTCAGTATAAGGCTGATTTGGACATACATTTCCTTAAAATAAAGTAAACAAACCACACGAGCGACCAGATTTTAGCACCAACCCTGAAAAAATTTAGGTGAATTATAAAATTATTGTTTAGTTGCTTTGTCTTCTTGTGTTAAGCGATTTTGTTTATAACACATGCTGTATATATTTTTGTTCTTGAAATGGATGATCTGTTAGTTTTTTGTCGATAAGAAAAACCTATTAACATAACGTAACATAACATAATGTAACGACTCTTCGTTGGTTCTTTTCGATTACTGAGCAAATACGACAGTAAAAAAAACAGATCTTTAGTTAACAAAATCTCAAACTTTATTTGTCAACCAGTAACAGCATCTTCCAATTTTAATTACAATTAATTCCAAGGTCTCCAATTTATGTACGATAAACTTCACCGCTTTTCCACAATTTGAATCAATAATATTCGGAATCGTAAAATCTGTATTTACTATTCCACTAAGTTCAAATTCTTTTACTATTAGTACCCAGCCTCGAGTACCACCGACTATTCCTTATACTGGCGAATATTTATAAACACTTTTAATTGCAAAATTAAAACTGACTATCTGATATTTTGTTCGCTTATTTATATTCAAAAACAAATAAGCCGAATCTTCAGGTACTCACTGTAGTTTCTAGAAATCAATAGGCCACACCTCTTTTTAATTCATTAATGTAAACATTTGTATAACAAATTTAATTTACATTAATTTATGCAAAAAAAAGGAGTTGACTTTTAATTCATCTTTATGAATGAATAAATTAAATTAACCCATTCTGGACGAAGTTTATTACATTGCCCTCCATTTAGTTTTGTTCGTCCCGAACAATATCAGCTATCGCATTGGTACTGTTACCTTGGTACGGTGCAGAGGCGTAGCTAGGGGGGGGGGCGGGGGGCGGCCCGCCCCGGGTGTCACCCGTTTTGGGGTGACACCCGAACGTAAAAAACTTAAACAAACCATCACAATGTTTTCAATGATAAATCACTTCGAAATTGTTTTGGGGTGACACCCGAATGTAAAAAACTTAAACAAACCATCACAATGTTTTCAACGATAAATCACTTCGAAACCGTTTTGGGGTGACACCCGAACGTAAACAACTTAAACAAACCATCACAATGTTTTCAATGATAAATCACTTCGAAACCGTTTTGGGGTGACACCCGAACGTAAAAAACTTAAACAAACCATCACAATGTTTTCAACGATAAATCACCTCGAAACCGTTTTGGGGTGACACCCGAACGTAAACAACTTAAACAAACCATCACAATGTTTTCAACGATAAATCACTTCGAAACCGTTTTGGGGTGACACCAGAACGTAAACAACTTAAACAAACCATCACAATGTTTTCAACGATAAATCACTTCGAAAGCGTTTTGGGGTGACACCCGAACGTAAAAAACTTAAACAAACCATCACATGTTTTCAACGATAAATCACTTCGAAACCATTTCAACCAGGTTATCCATTTAATTTTAATTTATAAATTGTGATAGCTTATAAATGTGTCCTATTGGTTCAAAAAGGATCTATTCTACTTTTTAAAATTCTTGAGTTATTACTTGAGTTATTATTTGGGGTAGTTTGTTGAACGTCTTTTTATGTTAGTACAAATCCAAAGACATGATAAAAATTTCAGTTTACTTTTTAAACTAAGAAGGATTAATTAAACATCTAAACTAAAGCAAAATTAGATTACATTTTAGTGTTCCTAGGTCTTGATGGTTTTACAAGATATATTGCGTTTACGTTCTTGGCTATATTAGTAGAAGAGAATAGGTACGTTTGATTTGACTGAAACAACTTAAAAAACAACAACAATTGCATTCAATTTATCAGTTGTATCAGTTGCTTCAGTCAAATCGAACACGGCTTATATTAGTAGAAAAAACGAAATTTCAGGATGCAAAGTTTAGGTTTTTGGGCATATTATTATTATTGAGCATGAATCTGACTTTAGTTTTTTCAATTCATTTTAATTGTAAATTATAATTTTATGGTGCCAATTTTTGCAAACTTTTCATTTAGTTTAATTTTATTGAAAAACGGTTTCGCGATTTTTAAAACAACCCAAAATGCAATAAAAAGTATAACCCTTTGCGTTAAAAAGCAATTGTTATAGAATTGCTTTGCATTAAGCAATTAATAGTACATATATCAAAACTAAAGTTTTACTCAGCGTTCTTTGGATTACATAACTATCATATATTAAACATTTTAAAAAATTATCAGTAGTAATCATCCAAGGGCGGTGATAATTCGAAATAATCTTTTAAAAACTTCGAAAGCAAATACATATATTGATAATAGCACGAAACCGTAGGCCGAGGGCTATTAGTAATACCACTTGCTGTAGGAATTTTCCAAAAAATTATGAGAATTTATCAACGAACGAAGGGAATTCGTTTAGAAATTTTTTTGCCATTTTTCATTTCTTTATATATTTTTTATGAATTATACGTTGGCCTACTGCCAACCATATCAGTTAACTATTTCAAAAATTATTTGATAATTTTAAATATCCCAGTAGGTCAGAAGTATAATTATTTGTTATTAATATAATTCAAATGTTATTGGTGAAATTGAATGATGTCATTACATTTTAGAGAATTTAATTGGGTTAAATTAAAATAAAACTAAAGCAAAAAATTTTGTATTTTATTTATTTAAAAAAAAAAATTAAAATATAAAATGATTTTGGTCTCCAAGTTGTTTTTATTTACTAATATAATAATTTATTTGAACTAAATTTATTTAAAAAATCCTTGTAACATAAATGTAAAGCCTTCAAATTTTGTTTAAAAGTGGTGTAGTTATGATTGTTATTAACTAAATGGTTTGACTTTAAATTTAAAAATAGACTTTAAATTTTGATTATTTTTCTTCTTAGATTTTTAGACAATATTCCTTAAATCAGTCTTTAAAACATTTCCCGGTTTTCCAGATGTAAAATTTTTCAAAAGAATCACAATTAAATTTGTAAATTATTGAGCATGATTCTAATTGGATATTTAATTTTGGTTTCAATACTTTATATAAAATTCTAAGAGATGTATTTTATATTTATATATTTTTAAAATGGTTCCTAATAATATTAAGTATATGATTTGTATATTCCATTTTATCAAATATTGTTTAATATAAGTTTTTGCAAGGAATTTTAAATAAATTAATTCTGGTAGTGTATTTAATCGTTAACACAGTGTACTTATTATGAAATAGACATATGTATCCTACAAATATATTTAGAATTATAGGTTTGCTGATACCTACTATAATTAAAAATAATTTTTTAGATTTCGTCTAGCAAATATCCCAATAAATAAATATGCCACGAGGAGTTCATACTTCTAAAAGAAAAAGCGGGTTCCAGCAGAGAAAGGCCAAACAGGCTAAAATAGATGATGTTCAGAGCATATCTGGATCGATTTGTAAATATGTTACAAAACCTGATGATAGCCAAAGCTCATCAAAAGAAACTGATTCTCACGTAAATGCAACGAATGTTTCAGAGAATTTTGGCTTATCTTCAGAAAGTAACAGCGACAACACAGAATTAATAATGATAACCCATGATGAAGACGAATCAGAAAAAAATACTGAAAATGATAGTGATAATGCTGTTAATGTTTCTACTATCGAGGACAGTATTTGTATGAGTGAATCACTTCAGGACTTAAGAGATGTATCACATTGGATATACACGTCTCTGATAATGTTCGCATTGAAATCATAAAAAAAGGAAGTGAACATTTTCAAAATAGAGAAGGACCGTTTGCTACTGTATCTAGACCCGGGTTAGACACAAAAGGTAATGTTCGCCATCTTTCTAAAGAATGGTTTTATAAAGTGATGCCTAATGGAGAAAAAATTCTGCGGTCATGGACGGTTTATTCTCCTATAAATAATAGCCTGTACTGCTTCTGCTGTCGTATATTTGCTGTCACCAATAGTTGTAATATAAATTCAGCATTTACGACTGAATTTCAGAAGTGGTGGAAGCTAAATCAAAAAGTAGCCGACCATGAAACTTCAAATGAACATCTGGAGAATTTTGAAAAGTGGAAAACTTTGGAAATGTGGTTGAAATGTCATAAAACGATAGGAGATGCAGCCTTACAATTAAAAGATAATGAAAAACAGAAGTGGAAACATCTTTTATCCAGATTATTGGATATAACTTTCTTTTTATCTAAACAAAACCTAGCATTTCGGGGACATGATGAAGGACAAAGTTCTTCAAATAAAGGCAATTTTTTTATAACTAGTCAATCTATTGTCAAAGTATGATGTAGTGTTAAAAGAACACATTTTGAATTTGGAGCATGGCAATTGGCAAATCACCAAAAGTATCATATTTGTCACCAGATATACAAAATGAGTTCATAAATGTTTTAGCGAACCACGTAAAGTTTAAGCTTGTCAACGAAAGTAAATCAGCTAAACATTTTGGAATTATGTTTGATAGCACACCTGAAGTGATTCGTTATGTGGAAATTGATGGTAGAAAAGTGGAAGTCAAAGAAGTATTCCTTGGATTTTTTTCTTTACATGGAAAAAAAGCCGCTGATTTAAGCGATGAAATTCTTAAAAACCTTAAAAATGACGGTTTAGAGGTAAGGAATTGTCGTTCCCAAGGTTATGATAATGCAGCTGTTATGAGTGGTATACATGGAGGAGTGCAAGCTATTATTAAAGCAAAAAATAACAAAGCAATTTTTGTGGGCTGCATAGATCATTCAATTAATTTATGTGGCCAACACTCATTTGCACAAAATGTAGCTTGTTTAACGTTTTTCGGAACAGTGGAGGCCATTTTTACATTTTTTTCTGCTTCGACTAGCCGGAAGTGCTTGTTAAACACAGCAAAACAACTGTTAAAAGACTCTCAACAACGCGTTGGAGTGCTCATTATGCTGCAGTAAAAGTATTGGCCGAAAATTTTTATGGGATTGTGGCTGCAATTGAGAAGCTAAGTGATCAACAAGAAAATGTAGACATTAGAGGCGCTGCACACAACCTTATGCATGCAGTGTGTGATTTTACGTTTCTTTGCTATCTTTTGTTTTGGAATGATGTTCTTAGGGAAATAAATTGTGCTCAGATTGGATTGCAAAGCAAAGGCTTAAATATTGATCAATTAATTACAAAAATAGAGTCACTTCGTCTTTGTATTGAAGAAAAACGAAATGACATTGTAGAACAGGCAATAGATCTTGTTGCGACGAAATCGGAGAGCTATGACATTCCAATGGAAAGACGAATTCGTCGTAAAAAACGAATGGCTGGTGAGTTGGCTCCAGATGTTGGACTGACACTGAGAGCTGAACTTAAAAAGGACATGTTGGAATCTCTTGACCGATTCAGTGTTGAACTCCGAACAAGACTGAAGTCAGTTCAAGATGTTGCTTCATTGTTCGAGGTTGTTCAGACAAAGACTTTGCTTTTGGCGAACAGTGAAGAGATGAAATTATCTGTATCAAAATTTACCAGTTTTTATGATGAGGTATCGGAAACGGGACTCCTCACAGAGATACCAAGGTTGAGGAGGCATTTAAAAGCGACCAATGTTACAGTTTCTAACTGGGTGTGCCTAGACTTTTTGAAATTCATCGTGGAATGGGATTTTACAGAATCTCTTCCGAATCTTATGGTCGCACTAAAGTTATTTATGACTATTTGCGTATCAGTGGCTTCGTGTGAGAGGAGTTTCAGCAAATTAAAATTAATTAAAAATTACTTGCGGGCAACAATGACCCAAACGAGGCTTAAAAATCTTGGCATATTAACCATAGAACATGAGGCAGCACAAAATATAAATTTTGAAGTTATGATTTCTGAGTTTGCAGCTGTTAAAGCTAGAAAGAAGAGATTTTAAGTGTATGTATATAATATGTATGTGAGAGTATATTAATTCTACTCTTATTTTTCTTTTACTATACTTTCCAGGGTTGCCACTTGTATACATTTGTATTAATTTGGATACATTATTTAAAAAATTTATTAAATGGATACTGGGTACCAAAAATTCGCAAAACTACTGGAATGGATACAATTTATTCGCAAGAAAACATTGTGTATAAAATGCATTAAATGCATTTGAAAATGTTAATAAATTGTGTTACATTGTTCGTCGTATTCTCTTTTAGTAGAAGATAAAGGAACAGAAAATTGTCGAGCAGTGTAGCAAATATAAACAGTTGTGGAAAAACGATAACATTTTTTGTAAACAGTTCTGAATTGAGTGCATTTAAGGTTGCATTATACCGTAACCGTTGCAATGAAAAAAAGGAATTCCAGGTATATTTTGCGCTGAAACCGCACAATATAGGTCGTTCTCAAATAAATTAGCAACATCAAATAATCATGTATACATTTGGATACTCTTTTTTTATACAACTGGATACATTTTAATTTTTTTGAGTGACGACGCTGAGACTTTCCTAAAAGATTCATTTTCATACATCAATATGAAAGAATGTATAATAAAATAGTACTTTAATTATATATAACTTATTAATAATAATGCTCATTTGCATTAATTAAATAATTTGTATTAATTAAATAAAATTATAAATTACGTATATCGGCTTTTTATTAATATTGACAGTTTTCATTCTTGGGGTGACACCATAATATCCGCCCCGGGTGTCACCCATGCTAGCTACGCCACTGGTACGGTGCCAACCTTTGCAGATGTATCACTTTCATCTTGGTACGGGGTCCCTTTTGGATGCGGTAGATAACATCATTAATTCGTTTGATTATTTTATATGGACCTTCCCAATCCGGCTGCAGCTAGGGTGATCTTCCCTTAGTTCTCCTGGGGTTGTATAACCATACCAAGTCTCCTTCTTGAAAACCGCCACTATTTGCATTTATGTCGTACCTGGTTTTCATTTTGTCACTGGCCATCTTAATGTGGTCTCCAACCTGTTGATGGATTTTATTCATCTTCTCCCTTAGTGTCCCACATAATCTGTTTTTGTAGATACCAGACCTACAGGGATGCCGAACTCAATGTCACTAGGAAGATGTAGTTCTCTTCCGAACATGATATTCGCTGGCGTTTCACATGTCGTATCGTGCGCTGCGCTACGATAGGCCATCAAGAATAACGGAAGATCCTTGTCCCAATTTCTTTGGTTGGCTTCCACTAGATTCGACAAATGTTCTTCCATGGTTCCGTTGAATCGTTCTACCATACCATCCGACTGTGGGTTCATAGGTGTAGTTCGTGTTTTTCTAATGTCGAGTGTTCTGCACAGCTCTTCCATCAGTTGAGATTCGAAATTCCTTCCCTGGTCGGTATGCAACTCGAGTGGTGTTCCATATCTGCAAATCCATTCGTTGACTAACGTTTCAGCGACGGTAACTGCCTCCTAGTTCGGTACTGCATACGCTTCTGGCCATTTTGTAAAGTAATCAATGACCACCATGATGAATTTGTTACCTTTTGTCGTTTCCGGAAATGGCCCCGTGATGTCTATAGCAATTATCTCCATTGGGGTACCCACATTGTACTGTTTCATCTCTCCTCGAGTCTTTGGTCCTTTGCTCGCTGCACAAGTATCACATCGCCGACACCATTGCTCTACGTCGGTTCGATACCTTACCCAATAAAACCTCTCCCTTACTTTGGCTAGGGTTTTATTGACTCCCAGGTGTCCTCCAGAAATACTTCTATGCAGCTTCCCCAGTACCTCTTCTACTCGACTTGATGGCAACACCAGTTGTTCTAACACTTTCTTTCCATCAGCGGACTCCCATTTTCTTTTTAGTATCCCGTTATCCATCAATAGTGAGTCCCATTGCGCCCAGTAGCATTTCACCTCCGTACTCAAAGGTGATATCTCTTTCCATTCCGGTCGTCTTCTCTCGGTTTTCCATTTCAATATTGCCGCCATAGCTGGATCCTTAAGCTGCTCTCTTTTAAATGCCTCAGTACACCAATCGTCAGGAGTTTGGAGCTTAATTTGTTTCACTTTCAGTGCTTCATTTCTCTCAGTCCTGCTACATTACTTGCGCTCCTCAATACAGGGTCTTCTTGAAAGATCGTTAGCGTTAGAATGTATCCTTCCCTTACGGTGTACAACGCGGAAATCTCCTCCCTTTTTGACATCCACTTGCTTGTTTGAGAGGTTCATCAACTGGGCAGGAACTACTTCTTCTTTTGCTGTTTTGCATTCCCGTCTGATGTGCCCTAACTGTCCACAATTCCAGCATCTTACTCTGCTAGATCTTCTTCGTTGATTTCGTTTAGGCTTCCAAACTTTCACAATGTCAGCCTCTAATTCTTGCAAAGTTTCGCTGACTCCTTGTTTTCATGTTTTGAGCTGCATGCGATGGAGAGCTTGCATATGACTTTCCCCATATCTTACTTCTAAGGCCTCCATTAGCTTGTAGTAATCACGCTCTGTCGCTGATAGTGTCTGCAAAATTTCAGCAGCAGGTCCCTTCAATGCCAATATAAGCGCGTTTGCTTTTTGCTGGTGATTAATCCCAGTTGTTGCTATCTCAAATTGCATCTTAAATATCTGATACGATGTAGATCCATCAAATGCGGGTGTTTTTACTCTAGCTGGGGCTGAAGTAGTTGATGAATTGATCATGTTACCTGACTTTTCTTGTGCTATTTCTTGGCGTAATTCACTCGAAAGATTGCGTAGTTTCTCTTCATGTTCTTCGGTAACTTTCCGCAGCTCCCTTTCCATGTTGTTGATTTTAACCTCCGCACTGAATATACGTGACTCGATTACTTCACGTAGTTGTTGTTGATCTAATTTTTGTTCCGCTGCCAGTTTTTCTTGTCGGGCCATCAGATCAGCAAGTTGTTGTTGTTGATCTACTTTTTGTTCTGCCTCCAGTTTCTCTTGTCGGGCCATCGATTGTTTCCTTGTTTGGCAATCATATCAGCAAATTGTTGTTGTTGGTTGTTTTCTTGTTTGGCCATCATATCAGCAAATTGTTGTTGTTGCTGTGCCATAATTTCTTTCATCAACACCATCATCGGATCAATTGCTGGAGCATTCTGATCCGGAGCTTCCTCCGGCTCTATTTCTATGACCTCTGTGTTTTGGCCTGCTTCTTCTAAATCTTTACGCAGCCGGAATGCAATTTCTGCCTTCGTTCCATGGATTGGAGCATTCCTTTTGTTCAACTCATCCTTCAGCCAGGTCTGGCTGAGATCACTAATATTTACTGTCTTGACTATTGTTCCAATAATCCCACTTCTGACAGCACTGTAACGACTCTTCGTTGGTTCTTTTCGATTATTGAGCAAATACGACAGTGAAAAAAGACAGATCTTTAGTTAACAAAATCTCAATCTTTATTTGTCATCAAATTACAGCAACTTCCAATTTTAATTACAATTAATTCCAAGGTCTCCAATTTATGTACGATAAACTTCACCGCTTTTCCACAATTTGAATCAATAATATTCGGAATCGTAAAATCTGTATTTACTATTCCACTAAGTTCAAATTCTTTTACTATTAGTACCCAGCCTCAAGTACCACCGATTATTCCTTATACTTGCGAATATTTATAAACACTTTTAATTGCAAAATTAAAACTGACTATCTGATATTTTGTTCGCTTATTTATATTCAAAAACAAATAAGCCGAATCTTCTGGTACTCACTGAAGTTTCTAGAAATCAATAAACCACACCTCTTTTTAATTCATTAATGTAAACATTTGTATAACAAATTTAATTTACATTAGTTTATGCAAAGAAAAGGAGTTGACTTTTAATTCATCTTTATCAATGAATAAATTAAATTAACCCATTCTGGACGAAGTTTATTACAATAACATAACATAACATAACATAACATAACATAACATAACATAACATAACATAACATAACATAACATAACATAACATAACATAACATAACATAACATAACATAACATAACATAACATAACATAACATAACATAACATAACATAACATAACATAACATAACATAACATAACATAACATAACATAACATAACATAACATAACATAACATAACATAACATAACATAACATAACATAACATAACATAACATAACATAACATAACATAACATAACATAACATAACATAACATAACATAACATAACATAACATAACATAACATAGCATAACATAACATAACATAAGATAACATAACATAACATAACATAACATAACATAACATAACATAACATAACATAACATAACATAACATAACCTAACATAACATAACATAACATAACATAACATAACATAACATAACATAACATAACATAACATAACATAACATAACATAACATAACATAACATAACATAACATAACATAACATAACATAACATAACATAACATAACATAACATAACATAACATAACATAACATAACATAACATAACATAACATAACATAACATAACATAACATAACATAACATAACATAACATAACATAACATAACATAACATAACATAACATAACATAACATAACATAACATAACATAACATAACATAACATAACATAACATAACATAACATAACATAACATAACATAACATAACATAACATAACATAACATAACATAACATAACATAACATAACATAACATAACATAACATAACATAACATAACATAACATAACATAACATAACATAACATAACATAACATAACATAACATAACATAACATAACATAACATAACATAACATAACATAACATAACATAACATAACATAACATAACATAACATAACATAACATAACATAACATAACATAACATAACATAACATAACATAACATAACATAACATAACATAACATAACATAACATAACATAACATAACATAACATAACATAACATAACATAACATAACATAACATAACATAACATAACATAACATAACATAACATAACATAACATAACATAACATAACATAACATAACATAACATAACATAACATAACATAACATAACATAACATAACATAACATAACATAACATAACATAACATAACATAACATAACATAACATAACATAACATAACATAACATAACATAACATAACATAACATAACATAACATAACACAACACAACACAACACAACACAACACAACACAACACAACACAACACAACACAACACAACACAACACAACACAACACAACACAACACAACACAACACAACACACTTGTCACTTACAGGCTCTACGTCGGTTCGATACCTTACCCAATAAAACCTCTCCCTTACTTTGGCTAGGGTTTTATTGACTCCCAGGTGTCCTCCAGAAATACTTCTATGCAGCTTCCCCAGTACCTCTTCTACTCGACTTGATGGCAACACCAGTTGTTCTAACACTTTCTTTCCATCAGCGGACTTCCATTTTCTTTTTAGTATCCCGTTATCCATCAATAGTGAGTCCCATTGCGCCCAGTAGCATTTCACCTCCGTACTCAAAGGTGCTATCTCTTTCCACTCCGGTCGTCTTCTCTCGGTTTTTCATTTCAATATTGCCGCCATAGCTGGATCCTTAAGCTGCTCTCTTTTAAATACCTCAGTACACCAATCGTCAGGAGTTTGGAACTTAACATAACATAACATAACATAACATAACATAACATAACACAACACAACACAACACAACACAACACAACACAACACAACACAACACAACACAACACAACACAACACAACACAACACAACACAACACAACACAACACAACACAACACAACACAACACAACACAACACAACACAACACAACACAACACAACACAACACAACACAACACAACACAACACAACACAACACAACACAACACAACACAACACAACACAACACAACACAACACAACACAACACAACACAACACAACACAACACAACACAACACAACACAACACAACACAACACAACACAACACAACACAACACAACACAACACAACACAACACAACACAACACAACACAACACAACACAACACAACACAACACAACACAACACAACACAACACAACACAACACAACACAACACAACACAACACAACACAACACAACACAACACAACACAACACAACACAACACAACACAACACAACACAACACAACACAACACAACACAACACAACATAACATAACATAACATAACATAACATAACATAACATAACATAACATAACATAACATAACATAACATAACATAACATAACATAACATAACATAACATAACATAACATAACATAACATAACATAACATAACATAACATAACATAACATAACATAACATAACATAACATAACATAACATAACATAACATAACATAACATAACATAACATAACATAACATAACATAACATAACATAACATAACATAACATAACATAACATAACATAACATAACATAACATAACATAACATAACATAACATAACATAACATAACATAACATAACATAACATAACATAACATAACATAACATAACATAACATAACATAACATAACATAACATAACATAACATAACATAACATAACATAACATAACATAACATAACATAACATAACATAATATAACATAACATAATATAACATAACATAACATAACATAACATAACATAACATAACATAACATAACATAACATAACATAACATAACATAACATAACATAACATAACATAACATAACATAACATAACATAACATTGGATCTAAAAACTCATTGTTTTTGGTTATGGTGCCGACAGCAATCGGTTGGTCCTTAATGGCTTTGGGCAGGGGAAATTTCATATGCCTGTTAATAGGAAGACTTTTATCTGGATTAAGTGGTGGACTCAGTCAACCCGCAGCAATTGTATATGGAAGAGATATTTCAGATAAGGAAATCCGTGGTAGTATTTCTGTATATTGTGCATTATTTATGAACGTTGGTCTCTTATATGCATTTATTATTGGATCGTTCCTTAACATGCAGTTACTAAGTACAGTTCTAGCACTTACCGCCATTATCTTAACATTGTTGTTATTTGTTTTGCCAGAAGCACCTGTGTATTTGATAAACAAAAACAAACAAGAAAAAGCCAAAGAGGTGTTGGCTTGGTTCGAACGATCCCCAGATTCTTTCAAGGAAATTATGGAACAAATTGAATTTGAAAAAAGTACAAACAACACAACAAATGTAGTTCAGGAACTGCTACTACGATCAACCTACCGACCCATGTTTATAGTGATATTATTGACAATAATAGTACAACTGAGTGGTTCGTATGTTATAACTGCGTTTACATCCGATATACTAAGAAGAGCAAAAGTTCAGTACGATGCTAATGTTATTGGAATTTTTGTTGGATTAACACAAACTATCGCGTTTTACCTGAACTCACAGATAGTTGATAGATGCGGAAGAAGACTGCTAGTGATAACAACATCTTTTGCTCAATCCGCATTTATGATAATAAATGGAATTTATTTTTATAACCTGGAAACGTTAGGTGAATCCTTTAGTTGGATCCCAATACTTGGAATCATTGGTTTTATTTTTTCAATGACATTGGGGATGAATTCTTTAATCTGGCTTTTAGGAGCTGAACTCTTTTCATTAAAGCTCAGAAGCTATATGGTTTCAGTTGTAGTTATTCTTATGGCCTTGTTTTCGTTCATATTTGCAATGACGTATGATCTTGCCTGTCATTATTTTGGTATGTTTGTAATTGTTTGTTTTTTTGCTGGATTAAGCGGGCTTGGTGTTTTATTTGGTTATTGTTTTGTTTTGGAAACACATGGATTGTCATTGGAAGAAATTCAAACTAGTTTTATGTATGGTAAATGGTTTATTTTTAATAACAAAAAATGAAATAAAAAATTATTTATGTGTTTAATGTTTATGTCCTTATGTTTTATTATTTTTTACATACAGACATTTCTGAAATATAGAAAAAGTCTATGACATTGGGCCATATGTATAAAACCTAGTAACTAGTGTTTTCTAGTGTTTACTAGTTTTCGTACACTGAAAAAAAAATTGAAGTTCATGACATCTCGAAGTTGGCAATTGATTATTCATGCAAAGAAAAATTATTTGCAAACAATTTCACTGTGATTGGGACAACTACACGATAACATTTTCCTAACAACAGAATGAGGTTTTTTTTAAATATAAAGTGTTATATCCAATATAACAGTAGTTGAATAAAGATAATAACTATTTCCCTGAAAAAAATTTTCTTTGGCCTTATATCATGAATTTTTCATTTTAAAGTTTATGTATTTGAGATTAATTGAACTATATTTTATTTTCACATAAATATTTCGTGTGATTGTCTCAACTTCATCGATTTATAATTGTAGAGTTGTTGAAGCAATTTCGTAGTTTGATTCGCCATATGTGACCGCACGGTGAGGTTGAGACAATTGCATTTCGATTGGAAATAGGACATGTTTTTTTCAGTGTATGCATAAAAAAGTTGTCGAAACTTTACTTTACTTTACTAGCTAAAAAAATATCGAATTGTTTTGTTTTTGAGTGTTTGCTATATTTGGTATGCATAAAAACCAAAGTTTGCTGGATTTATGCTAGTATTTACTATAATCAAACCTAGTGTCTTATTTACCACACTATAACTATTACTAGGTTGTTAATTTACAGTTTTTTCTTTTTGAGATGTGATATGAATTCGAAAACAAGACAAATGTATTGAATTTATTAGTTTTTTTATTCTGATTTGGAAGATGAAATTTGTTTTAGTGCATGTAAATTTTACAAATTGCGTAACCGGGTGAAGGAACAGTAAATTTGAGACACCTTTAGAAATAGTAAACTTTTAAGACATAGTAATTTATTCTTCTCGAAATAACTGAAGCAGAATCGACCCAATCTTCAGAGTAAAGTAATTAATATTAACAACTTGGATTCAATGAGATGTAATACTACCTATAACGAATGGTGTCACTTACAGACTTGTTGTTCGTTCATAATGCTTCTTACTTCTGGTTCAATGTTCTTTGCACGTTTTTTTTCCAAATTGTATGTGCTTATACACTTTGTCTTTTGAATAATCGTTCAAGTGTCGGCGGAATGCGGAACATGCAAAATGATTAGCAAATGAGACGGATCAAGGTTTAACGCGACGCATGCCAATAAGAAGTGATTTACGTAAAAATTTTAAGTCAAAATTGTCACATACAAAATATGCCTACATGCTGATATTTCCGTGAAAAAAAATCATAAAGATTTAAAACTGCGTGAAAACTGTGTTTTTTGCCTACAGTGCCCTCTAGCACTCACATCGATACTACTTCCATCACGCAGTAGGAATCAATTGAAAGTGTATATTTTGAAATAAATTTAAAAAAATCGAAATTCGATTTTAAATTTTTTTTAAATTAAAACTAAGGGAGAAAGCTACCCTTAAAATTTTTAACAAATATTTTTGTCATGTCAAAATCGTGAAAATTTCTAACGCGTTGATATTTTTTTAAAAAAAATTACTACACTGAAAAAAACATGTCCTATTTCCAATTGAAATGCAATTGTCTCAACTTCACCGTGTGGTCACATATGGCGAATCAAACTACGAAATTGCTTCAACAACTCTACAATTATAAATCGATGAAGTTGAGACAATAACACGAAATATTTATGTGAAAATAAAATATAGTTCAATTAATCTCAAATACTTAAACTTTAAAATGAAAAATTCATGATATAACGCCAAAGAAAATTTTTTTCAGGGAAATAGTTATTATCTTTATTCAACTACTGTTATATTGGATATAACACTTTATATTTTAAACAAACCTTATTCTGTTGTTAGGAAAATGTTATCGGGTAGATCTCTCAATCACAGTGAAATTGTTTGCAAATAACTTTTCTTTGCATGAATGCCAACTGCCAACTTCGAGATGAGGTTGTCATGAACTTCAATTTTTTTTTCAGTGTACGAATAAAAAGATATACGTATTCGAGGATTACTCGATATATACGTGTTCGAGGATTTTTTTTTGGAAAATATAGCGGTTCCAAATATCGACAATTTCGTGATTTTGGCAAGTCGAGTTATTTTTAAATATTCATAAATTCGGTTCTATTAAAGATAGAAACTTCTAGTTTGTTGTATGTTGAAGTTAAAAGATTTATCAGAGTTTAGCAGTTTGCAATGATTGTACAATACCGACGTTTTATACCAAAATTTGATTATATTGCTAAGAGCCTACATAAGCTTCCAAGAAAAGATAAAGCATTTGAATTGACCGAAAAGCAAGACGATGCGATTATGGAACTTCAATTAAGAATATGATCTGCACCAGTTCTAGTTTATCCTATGCAATCTTAAATTTACATTAAATACTGATACCAGCAATGATGGTATAGGAGGAGGGGAAAAGAAATCGATGAAATTGATGGAAAAGTGAAAGTAATACCTTATTACTCGAAGACACTGTCCAAGCGAGAAAGGGATCATTGTGCAACTCACAAAGAATTGCTGGCTATAGTGCTATATGTGAAACATTTCCACAAACACTTGTAATTCCATTTGAGTAGTGATCATGGAGCATTGAGTTTATAACAATTTAAATACCCGGCGAGGTAGGGAGCACGATGGATCAAACGCTTACAGGCTTATGATTTTGACATTAAACATCGAACAGGAACTGCACATAGAAATGTTAACGAATGCCAGGTAGAATGCAAGCACTGTAACCGGGCCGAAAGCTAGGAAAACATTATTGACGTGAGGCTTACGTAAGTGTAATAGGAGAAAAACCTAGACAGTGTCATATTGGTCATAATGGAACAGCCTCTGTAAGTTCTAAGGGTACAGTTAAAAAATCAATGTTAGTAGTAATCCCAAATATAAAAATGCCTCAAGTTTTTAAA
This sequence comes from Diogma glabrata, assembly GCA_963693315.1. NCBI lineage: Eukaryota > Metazoa > Arthropoda > Insecta > Diptera > Cylindrotomidae > Diogma > Diogma glabrata. Next base: position 379,963,026 of record OY856186.1, on the reverse strand, counting down.
GAAATGTTTGTAACGGAAATTCCACATTCATTGGGTTTTCCCGGTATCACTCTAGCACCACCCTCCACACATCTCCTGATTTTCCCGCTAGCAGTTTTCTAATCACTTCGTGTTCTCCACAAATGTTCGGTTTTCATTAAACTTTTTCTCAAAAATAAACAAATAACATTTTGTTGATCAACTGTAAGCTATACGATCATGATAGATGATAGTATAGCTATAGTTGATCCAAAATCAACATTTAAATAAGTAAAACAAAACATTAAATTAAGGAACAAGTAAACTGGTTGTGTTTTTTTGTGATTGTTGACTATACAGTTAATACGAAGTGATTGGAGAGTTGTTGGCGGGAATATGGGATATAGAAGAGAAATAAAAATTAATTCCCGAGAGTGAGTCAATTATTTGAGTCAAAAAAATATTGATTTGGATGATCATTAAGTTACGCGTCGTGTTTTGAACAAGGTTGTTTTCTTTAATTAATTATTATTCTATTTTATTAAAATTGGTGGTTACTATAATTAACTTTCTTTTTTTTTTGTGTGAATTGAAATCTAACAATTATTAAAGAATAGTGTAATCCTCGGGAACATAAATGTTTCGATTTGTTGACTTCTATCGGGAGAATTGAGTCGTAGTAACGGAACCAAAAAAGTTGAATAAATTTTCGCGCTCGTGTTAATGTGTTCCATAAGGTTGAACACTAAAAATAGTGTAATACTGAATGGGATTAGAGCGGACAACGGCGGGTCTGCCAGTCCTCTCCGGGTAAGTTTTTTTTTATTATTTAATTTTTATCTTGTAGCGGATTTTGTCATGATGGTGTGAAAGTTTTTTTTTGAGTGGAGGGCCTGAGATGAGTCCCCGATGTTCGATTGGCCCATTTTATGGGGTCATGCGTATTTAGTGAAACGGTTAGTTTTTTTTCTACACCAGTCCGGTTATTTTTACTCGTGCCAAAAGAACCATAAGATCGTTGGGTAAAGGTCGAGCGACCGACTCTATACATCGTGCAACTTTAGTACTAAATTAATATAAGGTGCACAGAAAAAAAATGAGTTTAAAAATCTTATAATATTTTAGGAGAAACATATAATTAAAATTGGCAATTTTCTGTCTCCCAGTTTAATTTGCTGAATTTACTTAACATATTAGGATGAATTTAAAAATGTCTAACTTGCAAATTCATTAGTTAAATTATCAACTGAAATGGCTGTATCAGCCGATCCTCAATAAAATATTCAACAAATTCTTTAGTTGAAACTCAAAACTTTTACTTTAGATTCATTTACAAGTTTTGATAAGCCAACCACTTTCTTTAGCTGATTCAAGAACAGAAATATCGCTAGTTCACCCATCGTTTTAGTTAAACTATCAATTTTCATTGTTTGTTTCAGCTATTTAAAATAAAATTAAAAACCTAAGAATAATTTTTTTTAATAATTCATTTATTATTATTATTGAATAAATATGTTTTCATTACAATTTAAACTCATCCCTTGAAATATAAAAATATAAATATGCTCTTTAAATTCATTTGCCGTACTACTGCTACCAGTGTTAGAAACATCTTCGGTTTTCACATATTGGTCGAATTGGTAAGAAAATATTGACCATTTTAAGGAAAAAGGCTAGTTTTATTAGGGAAAGTATTCAACCTGAAATTAGGTTATTAGTTTATTATAAAAAAAAAAAAAAAAAACTACTATTTTTTTTATAAATATATTACCAGCGCAATTTTTTTTTGGCGAAATATGGGCCATTCCATAAAAAGGTATTGTTTTCATAATGATAGACTGTATGGTTACTTCCACTTCTCTAAAACTGAGCTTTCCGGATCACCAGGATTTTTTTTAGCCAATATTGGATACTAACTAGCTCGGTCCCATCAAGCTAAACTTCTGTAGATTGAATTTAAATATTTAGCGACACTCTATGTAATCCATATCTCGTTACTAATGCTCCTACTTACCTATGCTAGTAAATAATTGTTTTTCCCAGGTTTATTATAACTGTAATTAAATTTCCGGTAGCAAACAATAAATGCTTGCAACAGTGAAATTGAGAATCAAATGATTTTCATATTTAATGAATAGAGAGCATGTTATTTGATTTTAGTTCAAAATATCAAATGTTATGTATGACTTTAATATTGTTTATAAAACGCATCAATTTACGATTTGCTGCTTTTGTACAGTTTTGGGGTCATATTTGTATTTATATAATAAATACGTCATTAAGCGGACGTAGCAAACAGGCGTTCGAGACATTCCTAGGATGTGAAAGTGACTAGGTTTAAGCAACTACTATTTTGTTTTTTCAAACCCAAGCTCAATTTTTTTTATTTCAAAAATCCTTTGATTAAAAAAAAATATAATTTTTTTAATTAAAGATAATATAATAATTAAAATTTTTCGCAAACCATCTTGAATAGAAACGATTACAAACTTCAATTCTTAATTATTTAATTATTAAACTTTAGTTCTTTATTTTGCGCTCTTTTTATAATTTTAAACAAAATTTTAATCATTTTCGAACTGTAATTTAAATGTTGTTCTTGTATTGAATCATTTATCATGTGATAAATGTAATAAATTTTATAATGGTCAAATTGGTCGAAGATTTGAAAGACGTTCAGTAGAATCTTTACAGTTTTTGAGATTTGAAAACTCTTGAGGCGTTTATCTCGCCACACTTGAATCTTTTGAAATGAATGAAGAAGTTGATATTATGTTTTTGCCGTTAGGTACCCTGGATATGTTTCAATTTAAATTTTTGGAAAATATTTTGATCAAATTAATTTTTTATAAATATTAAATATATTACCCTAATTATGGTGAATTAGTGTGAAGACTACTATAAAAATGTTCTAAACATTTTTTTCAAGTTTTACCGTTGATTGTGTTGAGTGGTCTAGAGGCTAGCATGCTGAAATTCAAACTCGAAAGATCCGGGTTCGATTACCGGAAATAAAAGAAAAAAAGAAATTTGAAAGCTATGACCATAAAATGGAGTCAATTTTTAAATAAAATGGGTCATATTTGTATTTGTATTTATATAATAAAAACAATAAAACAATAAAAGATTTCACTTTCTACATATTGACTACTGGTGGTTTCTGCTCGCATCTCTCCTCCCTTCTCCCTTAGAGTTCATTTTTTTTTTCTATCATCAAGGACTGCAGATTTTTTTGTGAACGGTAGTGTTGGTCCATACAGTTTTAGAACCCCCCTTTCCGACTGAGAAGCTTAGCCTTCTAGGCAGTCCGGACCATATGTATATGAAAAATTTTTTTTCATACTTTACGAATTCTACAAACATCTAAACCGTTACATGTTATGGAGGAACCAGTAGCGGTCACCTGGGTATTTATATTAACAAAACCCTTGATAAAGTACGACGTAGATTTTTTTGGCCAGGAGCATATCAATTGGTAGTGGAATGGTGTCGTGGAATAGCTACTGCAAAAGCGCCTATACGAAGAAGTTATGGTAATATGAGGCAGTATAATATGGGAGCGCCATTTGAGAAAATTGCAATGAATGTAGCTGGACCATTTCCGGCTAATGATAGCATCAACAAATATGTGCTAGTCATAATGAATTATTTTAGCAAGTGGCCAGAGGTGTGTGTCCAATACCAATCAGGAATCAAGAACCATAATAACTGAAGCAGCAATAAGCAATTAGATTCATACAGATCAAGAAAGGAATTTTGAATCTACAATATTTCAAAAATCTATCAGATGCTTGGAATCAATAAATCCAGAACAACTGCTTCATACCCCTATAGATGAGTCAAAGAGTTGATTTTCATGTTATCTGTTGATCTAGCTCATTAAAGGGTAGATTATAGAGAAACATTGCTGGGTTTAGAAATTGCATTAGAAATTGCTGTCCAGCATATGATCACACCGTACATTAAGATCGGTCTTATCACCGAGTTGTAAAATCATTGGGATATGTGAGGTGCGAGATTCCATATTTTTCCATGGCTTTTTTACATGAGTATATATAGTGATACTGTAACTTTTTGGCTCTTTCTGTGATATTTGATTTCCAAGTGAGTCCACCTAGGTATTCAGCACGTACATAGGTATTTTGCTAGTTCTGCAAGTGCAAGATCACTTCCCTCTAGAGCAATAGAGCCAATATTAGGTATCCTCTGCTTCCTGGTAAAAATAATCACTACTGTTTTTGCAGGATTATTTTCTAACCCACATTTTTGGCCCATGTCAATGTTATTGCAAGGGTAATTGGGACTGGCTCGTCTAATGTACTTTGACTAGAATCGCCACTTGATTATTTTATTCAATGCCAACCCCTCATGTTCTTTGTTAAAGAAACCTAAATGGCAAGGTGACGGAGATTTATATCAAGATAAAGATATGAAAGTCAAAGATGTAAAACAAAATCAAATCAAGCAAAACAAAGATTCACATTTATTTTAAGCCCTTTGAGTCTATAAAAGCATAAAAATTCTAAAATTTTCATAAGAACTCTAATATAAGAACCACTCTAATATAAGAGCACCTCAAACCCATCTTCTTTTCTCCCGCTCTAGTGTGGCCCAAACCACGTTCAATTTTCTAAGCTTTTGCACTTGAGAAGCTCTAGATTGTTTTCAAAATCATAGTTCTCAAACAGCAAAAGTTCTTTTCGTTTATCGTTCTCAAGACTGTCATTCTAACTTTACCAGACTAAAGAAACGTTTTTCGCTAATTTAGGAGTTTTAAATCCCCTTGTGTCTTTAACATATTCAATAGCAACAAAAATAAAAGCCGGATACCAACTTATAACAGGAAAAATACTTAACCTAACAATAGCATTTCCTTATAGTTTAACTGTAACGAATACAAATTAATCCAAATATAAATATTAATGCTGAGAACTACATGTTATTTGCAAGAATTATGATAGAACAGAGGAGTAATTCTTGTATTCAATAGTCATTAATGATGTCAACTATTTAGTTAACACACATTTGGTTATACCCCCAGCAGCCTGTTGCACCAAGCCACGAGGCTTCAATTTATCAAAACAAATGTTTCTAGCATAATTCGATATACTCATCGCCAAGGCATACCATTCCCAGTAAGAGGAGCGCCTTCGATTATCACACATTTGTAATAAGCTCATTAAATAAGACAAAACAGAGTGTTGCTTGAGCGGTGGAACCAATGATTCATCGAAAAAATAAAAGACTGTAAGCCGCAGTTCCAAATCATAAACGTAATAAAAACGATTCACGGCATGCCCACGACTAATAATAAGAGGTACGCCAACGAATTCAATCAGTTCATTTTACACCCCAAAACATTGAAAAAACGTATAGGAAAATCTCAAAAACAATACACAAATTGCCATCTGATAGCTGAAAGCAATCTACGAAAGATTACGAAAACCTTCAAAGCTCTTATGACAAATAGTCTATCGCCAATTGTTCTGAAAAGAAATTGGGCTGGATCTTCATTCTTGCATGTCTGACTAATGAAAGATCAAACATAAAAGGTTTCGAAGTTTTAGAAGAAATTTTTACTTAAATACGGGTTCTGAATAAAGATTTTTTTCTTCAATAAAACAACTTATTTCACTTCCATGTAAACAAACACAAAAATATAACATAAAATTCTACAAACTTACTAAATAAATAGATAAACTGGAAATATATACGAAGATATATAACAAATATAGTAGTTTAATCAATGAGTGAATAATGAAGTAGTTTATTCTCAAGCAAAATTTTAAAATTCGAGCGAGGCACGAGCGAGAATTTTAATTTGCGAGAGAATAAAATTCATTATTCACGAATCGATTACAATACTTTATTCTCTGACAAAGATTTTATTATAAAAAAGAATTGTGTATTATAAAAAATAAAAACATTTTCTTCAATTAAAACAATAAATCTTTATTGTTTTAAATGATAAATCAAATTTCTTAATAAAAAAACCCTGATGATAAAAAACGCCCTTCTCATACAATCAACCAAGTTCAACTAAACGAAATAAGAGAATCACTCAAAATTTGATTTTTGAACAAAACTTATCAAAGCAAATGTGATTATAATTTGAAAATAATTTTAATGAAATCAAAATAATTCGACCAATTGGAATCATACCAATTGAATAAAAGTTTCATTAGGCAATAGGTTAAGTTCATTAGGCTATAGGTTAAAAAACAATACAATAATACATACTATTATTATCGAAAAAACATACAAATAAAGCTGATATAATTAAATGGAAGAGAGTAAAGTTATTTATTTGACAACTCAAAAAAGTTTGTTATTTAAATTCCTAGTAAACGCCATAGCAACAACCTACTGCGATGTTTTTTAATACTATCCTCCTAGTTTAGTTCATACTCAAACGAATTTTTTACTATACTAGCAATTTTGTATTAAACTAGATAGTAAAGTTTAACTAGTGTTTACTAGTTTTTATACATTTCGCCCAATATATAAAATAACTAACAAGATTATTAAATTTAATACTAGTCTTTCTACAAATCATTCGATTTCCCAACGTACTGGCAGATATGCAAACCATTTTCGACCCCAAAATTGTACATATAGTGTTATCCAAAACAGTACATTTTATAAGGGATTGATTTCATTTAATATGATTTCTGATGCAGATAAACAATCGAAGATTGCAGATTTCAAAAAGAATGTCAAGACAAAACTATATAATACCTATATCCACGAATATAATAGAAATCATGGCCTAATCATCTTTCTTATCTTATCTTATCTTATCTTATCTTATCTTATCTTATATCTTCTTATATATATATAAAAATCACATGTCACGATGTTTGTCCGCGATAAACTCCGCAACAACGTAACCAATCTTAATAAAATTGTGTTCAGTGTGTGTATAATGATCCAACTTGAGAGATAGAATAGTTTTTATTTTGATTGAACGCCTAAATATTTTTTATTTACGAATTAAATGTTAAATATGGATAGTTCATAAGCAAACTTTCAGATGGCGGCGTAAATTAATTAATTTACTGTCAAACCTGCTTTATCGACTTTTTAATCATCCATTTAGGGCCCATATAGACTATCAAATATGTTATTGAGCGATTATTTTGTTCAGGTGTTTGCTGCAATTGCACTGCAAAAGGGGAAAAGAAACGAAATTCAATAAAATTTATATGGGATTTCATACAAAACACAACTTGAATAATTTTAAAAATTATCTATGAAATTTCTCATTTTGCTACAATTAAATATTTTAAATTTCTTTTGGCGCTGCAAAAGGGGGAAAAGAGAATAAATTCAATAAAATTTATATGGGATTTCATTCAAAATACAACTTGAATAATTTTAAAAATTATCTATGAAATTTCTCATTATACTACAATTAAATAATTTAAGTTTCTTTATGAACTATTACTGACAATTACTGACAATATTGAGCATAATATATAAAATATTTTATTTTCTTCTGTCCGTAAAAGAAATACGAAAATAGGTTAAATTTTTCATACGGGGAGGAAATGGGGTATGGGAAATTTTGGCAATTTTCATGTTTGAGCGACTTAAGAATAATATTTTATATATTACGCTTAATATATAATCGATAGGATAGTTTTTATCTCAATTAAAAGTTTTAATATATTTTAATTGCGAATTGAATGTTAAATGTATTTCGTAAACACATTTAACGTAAGTGACACAACTTCATCATGGACTTTTTAAATCATCAGCGTAGGCCCCGAAAAAACTGTTGGTTTCAACTTTTTGTTATAATGATACAGTTTTGAAGTTTAACGCATAGCTCTTTCTATTTTGTGAATTATTTTTTTTTTGAATTGTGTTGTGTATCATTTAATTATTATTATTTTTAACTTCAAAATAATAAGTTTTTTACAAGAATAAATTAAAATTGTGTAAGTACTAATAAATTTGTTTAAAAATAATAATTTTATTTAAAATAATAATTGCCGTGACCCATTATCGATGAAATTGAAATTGAATCTGCAAATTGACTCAAAAATTTCAATTTACTCTGCTATCGCATTTGAATAAATTTTGCCAGATTGTGGTGTTGAAATTCATGTAATATTTGTTTTTTCGTAATTTAATTTTTGTAGAAGAAGATAAAGCAAAACAAAAAATAATATTTCTGCGAAAAACGACTAAATTTAAATTTCATCGGCCTTTTTGAGAAATGAGTCACGGCAAATAATACAGAAAAAATCTACTTTACCGAACGTCTTAAAAACATTAAAATTCATTAGAAATCATTAGACTTTTGACAACACGACTTTAAAGTTTATTAATTTTAATGATTTCTCTATGAATACCCAAAATTACGGTTAGTAGTAAATACGTCTAGATAACGTAATGGCCAATAACATGAGCTATCAACCAAAAAGTTTCGAGTACGAATCAAGTCACGTCGTTCCGTTTTTTTGATTTTTTGGTTTTTATTTATATTTTAGATTCAAAATCACGAAGGTGGAAAATTTCAAATTTGGTTTGACAAAAAACAGTAAATGCTATAATGATGATAACTAATTTGTATTGTCACTAAATCTGTATTAAAACAATAGTTTGTTAGGGTATTGCACATCATTTATTACTTCTTTTCTAATATTACTTTTAAACGCCGCTTAAAATCATTATTTCATGGACAGTCATTATTTCATGGACGTTTTTGAAAGGTTAGTAAATTGTCCAAAAAGGCATAAAAACGATTTAGCTATTTTGAGCCTTTAACGTTTAGAAACAGTTTAAGCCCCAAAAACATTAAAGTGCATGCACAATGAAATTACTTTTACCAAGTTTGTATGAAAATTTATTTTGAGGAAAAAAAATTTATTTTTGAAATATATTTTTCTCAATGAAAAATTTTAAAATTTCTTAACTTTTTCCTCATGATCAATAAAGAATGAAGCTAGCTACAGTTTAAAGCATTGTGCTGATATTAAAAAATAATAATAAAAAGTTGATACCATCAGATTCTCCATTGATACCATAAGATTCTCCAATACCATTCAAAAGACTTCAATTTCCTATTCGTTTGGCTTTCGCCATGACCATAAATAAGTCTCAAGGACAAACAATGTCCATTGGTGGCTTGGCCTTGGCAAATCCATGTTTCTCCCATGGGCAACTATATGTTGCATGCTCACGTGTGGGTAAATCAGCAAATCTTATAGTATTAGCAAAAAACAGGTTAACTAAAAATATTGTACACCGATTAGCACTGATTTAAATTAAAATTACAAATTTTTACTAGAAGACCCACTCGGTGAACTTCGTACCACCTACAATATATTTGTAGATAACATTTGTCAGCGATTATCAATTCTGATCGACATTCTACCTCCAATTCATTGAGATCAATAATAGTGGCTGTATTGTATAACTTGAATTTTTTGGCTATTAAACGAAACTATTCGGGAATACAATTTTTTTCAATTACTTCGGTCTGAAAGACATAAGTATTACATTCTCGAGCCAAAAGTGAAATTCCTACCCACCTTTTTTAGGGCATTTCTCAACGTTTCAGGTCATTACGATTTTAAAACAGCAAAAAAAAATGTATATCTGTCTGCTGGTCGGTCGTCCGTCACCACCTACGAAATTTAGAAAACCGCTGAAAGGATTTCAAAAATTTTTATTTCTAAAAACAGGTACACTCAATTAAAATAGCCGTCAGGACGATATGTTCGATAACTGTACCAGAAGTGTGTCAAAAAATCGTCAAGAGTGTCAAAACAAGGAAATATTCATATTTTTTGCTTAAAACGGTAGTTTTAGGTGATAATGAGTAGTAACCTTGAGTTTAAAGAAATCTTGATAGTCGGGATTCGTATGTGAGATCAAAAAGAAGATTATTTCATTATAAGTTTGTCAAAAAAATATTGTCAGTGTGTCAACAGAATGTTTCATTTAATTTTTACCCAATTTTTTGGAAAAAAATAAAATTAATTATTTGTATGTCATGAAATGTGATTGAACATGCAATTTGAATTTGTGAATTTTAAATTTTTTCAATATTTTTGGAAAAGTTTCAATTTTTGATTTTGTAAGAATTTCCGGAATGTTTTTAGAATTTTGAGAAAGTTTAAATTTTTGTTTTTATTATAATTTTTGGAATTTTGAAAAAAGTTTGTATTTTTAATTTTGTTAATATTTTTATAATTTTGAAAACAAATTGAATTTTTGAATTTATGAATTTTGAATTTTATAAATATTTTTAGAATTTTGAAAAAAGCTTAAATTTTTGATTTTGTAAGAATTTTTGGAATATTTTTAGAATTTGAAGAAGTTTGAATTTTTGATTTTTTTATAATTTTTGAAATTTTGTAAAAAGTTTCAAATTTTGATATTGTTATAATTTTTGCAATATTTTCAGGGCATATACGATAAAACTTGAAGGTTTTCCAACCCTCGAACACGCAACATATAATTGACCATGCGAAAAGCACGAGGTTTCTAGGTCCAGTCCACAAATTGACATTGTTTGGCCTTGTGACTTATTAATAGTGCGAATGCTAATCGAATTGGAAATTCGACAACAAGCTTAAAAATTTCTCCAAAACTCTTTACCAAACACTTTCCAATTTTGACATACCGTTCGATTCTCATTCCATCTAGATTGATCAGCTAGAATGCTAATGCTCTCTGTTATTCATATTTCCCAAACGGAAAAATTAAAAAATACGCTTTCTATTCTTATTCCGACTCTATGAAATTATTTTTGTTAATTCAACAAAATGTACGCACACAAACTTTTTTATAGGCGTAGCAAAGCACGCCGGGTCCCGCTAGTATTGTATATGTTTAGGCCACATCATTTCTTCTTCTTTTCTATCTTGCTGCTTTTCATCATTTTTAGGGTTCCGTTTTTTATACGGAACACTTCTAATGAAATCCCGTAATAACCCCCAATAGTGAAATCCTATCAGTTTCGTTTTCTTTAAGCCTTGTATATTTTTTTGATTTGTGCCGGTAGTTTGCGTTATGTTTTTTTCGAGGGTCGTGTAAATAGACCATAGAAATAAATGAAATCGCTAATGAAAACAATTGGCACCCATGTCAAGTTAACACTGAACCAACCTGTAAATGTGGCATGTATTGTTTTAATAAAATTATTATCAATTCATTCATTCATTCATTCATATCATTTTTATTTCGCATCCCAGCATTAGCTGATGGATAGTATTTTTTTGCGTATAAGTGCTTGAATTGAACAATAAAGTAAATTGTGAAAAAAATAAATAAATCTTTGGATTAGTGACTGGATTTCCCACTGTTACCGGCCCAGGGCTAACAAAATAAAACAAAGGGGTATTGTGGACGGCCTCAGACTCAGAGGTAAGTAATATATACTTTTTAATAAACGTATTTTCTTTCATCTAAATTCTTGGTCATTGTGTTGAGGTGAAACTAAAAAAAATCTTTATGGTTATTGATAAGTTATGTGCTCGTATTTCATTAAAGACCTTCTTTAATGAAGTTTATAGAAGCTTGAGTATATATATATTATATAGGTCAATACTCAATACGTTTTTCACGGATCATGATCTCGATCTTCAATTTTATTTAATAACATAAATGCATGAAAAATTTTTATTAGAAAAAGGAAATAACAAAAAAATGTACATGATTTGATCTTTGATATTCTTATTGGTTTTTTTTAAACTATATCGTTATAGATTTTAGATTTAAATATTGAATGGAAATGGTGAACAATGTAGTGGAAATAAAGTTTGTCATTTTAAAATAACGCACAAATATGTATTGTGATGCTTATAATTTATGAGTTCAGAGGCAATGACAATATTCATTCGACGAAAACTATCTTCGAAATAAATAATTTGATTTACTGTAGTTTTTATGTAAAATATGTAAAAATAATTTTTTTTGGGATATCTTAACGGTATCAGGAACTAACTAAGCTAGTGTTAAACGCTAATTTATTTCAATTTAATGTTAATTTGCATTGAAGTTGAGTCTCTATGAATTTCTATAATAACAAAGATAGTTAGAATCGAAAGTCACGATTAAATATTTTCAGATGATGCATTAAAGATTGAATATAAGATTAAGGAAAGACCGTTATTTTTTTTATTTGTTGTAATATTACTGTTATTCTGTTGAACTTAAATTTTGGGGTTGTAATTTTAACAACAGGTTTCATCTAATCATTTGATTATTAATCCGTGCTACTAAAATTTATAAAAAAAAATTGAATTTTAAGTTTCATATTTGGTCTATTGATATATTCAAAATTCAAGTTCCGCTGTTGAGTGTGTGGCATATCTGTTCGAAGATAAAATATGATTTATTTCAAAATTAAAATTTTTTTATTTAAATGGTTAAAATCATGGCTTTGCATAAAATTAGAATTTATACCAATTAGTTTGAATTACTTTGATTATTTTGTTTACGTTTTCTTATAGGCTTTTGAGACTTAAGATTAATAAACTGGTGACAAGATGTAGATTTTAATAGGAACAAAATATAATTTAAATTAATAGGACTGTTTTTTGTTCGAGTTTTTCTTTATATTAATCAAGAGCTTGGGCATATTTATTTATTCCTAGTTTAGAACTAACTTTAATAAAATATTATGCAAAGGAAATTTGAAGTTTGAAATATAGAAGATATAAGCTTGTGAAAAATGAATTAGGATTGTAGGTCATATATGAGATTAGGAAGTAAGATAAATTGTATATAAAATCGTTTTAAGAAAGGCTACGTTTACGTATTGATTTATCCAATGTGCATTAATATAGTAATAGATCTGTTACAATTACAAGTTGTAAAAAATAAAAGCCAGATGACAATATTTGATTTTTAAACAAATCTCTAGATGAAACCAAAAGATTTTGCTTTACAACCATTATTGATCCCACCACATTTTGTTATTATTAGATCGATCGATCTACTGCATTATTCTAAATAATAAATATAAGTTTTGGGTTTGTTTACATCCCAATTAATATTGATTTATAAATAATAAATTGAATCAAAAATCTTTATTAGTCCTAGCGCCATGAAAAATAATAATAACAATTTAATGTTTTTTATTGTATAATTTTGTAACATTCATTTATTTTATGCGAAGGAGGTATTAATAATAAAAATTGGAACAAAAACTTATTAAAACAAATAAATTTAAATTTAGTTCAAATATGATTTTATTGATGTTGTCCCGTAGGTTACATGAGCAAACAAAATTTTTATATATTAAAATATAAGTGTTAATGGCTGTTGTGCATATGAATTACTTTTGTCAAATTTATTTGGTTCATATATGTTGCAGTTAAACGAAATTTGTTTTATTGCGATTTTTATTGGCAATTAAATATTGAATATAGATTATTTGGTTGTTTAAATTTTTAAATATGGATTATTCGTTTCTTTTAAGATTTTGATTTGTTTTATAGTAATAATTGATGCCATATAGTTGTTTATTACAATAAATTTTTGGAGATTGATAAATAGAGATACATTTTGTTTTGAAACAAAACTAATTGAATAATTTTTTATTATTATTTCATCTTAAGCTTCAAATAAGCCTACTGTCTAAAACGATTAATTAACAGCTAGTTTACCTTTTTACGATGTTAGATCTCTTAAACTGCCTGATTTATCGTGTGAATAGAGAAATTTTATCTATTGCAGTATTGCAGTATTTTTTTTTTATTTTATTATTTTATTTTAATATTATTTTATTTAATTTATTGAAAAAAAAAGTAAACGTTAATTATTATACAGATGTTCCCGCTACTTAAATCAGTGAAAGTTTTTTTTTATTATTAATTTTACTGTGCTCTTGTCACCTTTGGTACACTTGTTATCCACATGAATTGTCTTTTATTGATCGTTGTTTAATTCCATGTTATGTTACCTCCGTCCAGATGAATGATTAATTTTTATTCTAGCGTTTTCAATTAAAAGGATTTAAATATAAAATCCTAATCCACACCTAAACACTTAACTTTCTATTCCTAGCTAATAAAAGAATTAAAAAAAAAAACTAACTCTATTGAAGTTTATTAAAATGCATGTTACTCTGTCGTTTGGATAATTAATTGAAACATTACATATATCAAGTGAATTTAGTTTGTTTAATTTTATGAGAGTATTTTGGTATATAGATGGCTTTTTAAATTGGTGACTTTTGTTTTGGATAATGCATTGTACGCGTTTCATTTTCTTAAGTCAGCCTTAGTATCAATCCGCCCTCGTATTTTCAAGTACAAGGAAACTGTAACCCAATTGATTTCGTCGCACCGTCGCACAACGGGTATTCAAGGTGTTTCTTTTATTTAGTTCCCTGCAGTAGCTCTAGTAGTCCTTCACCAAATTCTCTTCACCTTTTACTACGGTTTAGTAATGTCTGCTCATTTTTTTGTTAGTATCGGCCTGGCACAAACCACTAAACCTGCGACCACCTATTCCTCTGGCTAGAGCAGCCACTGACCGAGAGAGAAGCAGACGTGTGCCCTCCCCCCCTAAAATTTACTTATATTTTTTTTTGGCTTTTCCACCTCGTACGTAAGAGTTACTTCACGTTGTGAAGTAACCTGGCCTTAAAGATACTACACACTATTGGTGAGAATAAAATGTGTTTTTCACATTATTTCGACTATCTCGATTAATATAAATCCAATGAACTTGAAATTTGGCATGCGTATAAAACTAATCTGTCTACACAAGATGAGGGGTTGAAAAAAAAACAAAATGGATTTCGTTTGGTTAACAAGGTTACGATGGAAGGCCTTTGAGAAAATACATTTTTATATCGGGTCAAATAGGGTATCATATGAAAGGGCTTTACTTCAGTATTTCTGAAAAATATATTTTGGGATTTTACACCCCACCATTTTTTGTGTAAATCTAAATAATAGCGTTTTCTGTATGTTTTCTTTCCTTGATTAGCTCCGAGCCTAAGTAATCGAAAATCTTCAAAAGTATTTTGAATGATAGAAAAATTAGTAAGTTTTTAAAGAAAAATATAGTGAAGTACCATATACTAATAATTATACTTATTAAGGGGGTGGATATGAGAAAGGGTAAAAACGTCATTTAAAACCCGGTCAAGTGGGGTGTCATTTGAAAGAGCACCAAAATTAAGAAACATCACAATTTTTTTTAGAATTTTGCGATGCACCGTTTTTGAATTATTCTCAAAAAAGTGCCACAAAAAGTTGGTCCCCCCCCTATACGTTTCTTCGTTGATTGACAGAAAAATTTGAAAAAAATCATAGATATAGGAAATTTGATAAACCTTTAACGAAAAATATAGCGAAGCTTTAAGTGATTTTATTTCTATGTGTTTAGGGGGTGGAAGTGGGGAAGGGTGAAAAAAAGGTTTTTTGACCCGGTCAAGTGGGGTGTCATATAAAAAGACACCAAAATTAAGAAAAATCACAATTTTTTTTAGAATTTTACGATGCCCCGTTTTTGTATTATTGTCAAAAAAGTCCTATTTTTAGTGTTAACACCACCCAAACCCTAAATTTCGTCGTTGATTAACAGAATTGAGTCGTTCCTTAGCTACCATAACAGGTATGGATAACATTTAACCTAAAGTAATATTTTTAATATAATTTCGATCAATTTAGATGAGATTGACATTTACTATTGATATTTACGATGAACCATTTATTTTTATGTGTCTATCTATGGTCTGGCAATATAAACCCTTTACAATACAACTTTATGTTAATTATTTTGATATTGTTTTCTTTACATTCACGGAACCCTTGACGAGTGAATTTTATTCGCACTTGTCTGACTTTTTTTTGTTAATACTTATATTTATATAATGCTGTTTGCTGTTGATTTCAATTTTAATGCTGCTGCTGTCGTCACTTACCTTCACCTATCATAAAAATCTAACGATGATTCAAATTTATTACGTTCATTCGTTAACAATCAATAAAATATTTTAATAATAATTTAATAATTTAATTTAATTTAGCTCAATTTAATATTTGTATAATCTCAAAGATTTTTTTTAAACTTTATCAGTTTATGATAGAATTAAAAAAAAATAATATTAATCAAAAAATTGTACTTATTAGTTGTTTCATTAAGTAATATTTTCCTACATGAATTGTAAATTTTTTGGAAAATAAAATATAAAAAAAAAATCATAAAATTAATGGCTAACTGTTACAAAAGAGTTTTCTTAGTAATGAAATAATAAATCATTCTTATATTATTTGAAACCTTTTACTAACGTTTCATGGAAATCGATCTGTAATTGTAAATTTATAAAATATCTTAGCTTATGTAGATTCACTGTTTTCACAACACCACATTATCACAAAAACACTAATATCCACTAAGCACAAAACAAAACAATCAATCTAAAGAAAAGAAAAAAAGATATTAAGAAAAAGAAACACAAAATAGGCAAAAATAATTAATTTAATACAACGAAAATTATTTTTTTTATTATCAATCAAAATGTATATAACACAATTAATATCACCTTAATTACCAACCACGACACAAATGTTTATTTTTAATATATTTACTGTTTTCTTTTGTTGATTGCTGATTTTAAAATTCATCCAATGATGTATAATATTTTAATATTGCAACAAATCCAGCTATAACCAAATTTCTTGTTCGGCAATACGAAATCACCAATGCTGCTCGTTCAGGAGTCCAAAAATTAAAGGTTGTTTCCCGTTCAGCAGATCAAAATGCAAGTGACTTTTGTCCAAAACTCAACTTGTTATATAGTAGAAATGTTGATCGTATTTCTCCAATTCGTACAGTTTTTTTTTGTTTTGACCAACCGTTGGCTGAGATTTCCTTAAGCGCCCCACTTTTTTTGAAATTTTTAAATTGCATAAACAGTGCAATGCATTACACCGTGGACCATGTAAACCTCAACCAAATTAATTTTATTTAGTTGCATAAAAATTTCATAGTATTCAAATTTTTTTGACTCCTGACAATTATAATTTTTAACTCCTGACAATTTATAATTTCTTTACTGCATCATCTCGTATTTGCCATCAACATTTGGTTCGTATTGGTTTTGATTTTGATTTATATTAATTACAAGTTTTATTTTCTAATTAAACATTTTAAAATGAAACATTTTTTATGGGACATACTGTAATGATTTTTTTTATATTATAAAACATGAAATTATTGTTTACATTTTTTGCTTCTACAATTACATATAAATTTAATTCGATATTGAAATTTTATTTGTTTTTATTTTTATTTAAATTGACTGATTGATAGCGAAGAAAATGTTTAACAAATTTATGAAAAATAATTAGAAGACAAATACATTTCAGGCTAAACATAGAAATTGAGCTTACTGATAATCATCATTTGAAATTTGTCACGTTACATGTCATTAAAATTGTTTAATGAATGACGTCTGTATGCTCCCAACAAACTTTAAAAACAAAGTGTGAGAAACGTCTGCAGTTGTAAACTTTTATTTCAAATAAAAAATTTTTGTAAACCACCGATTTTAGAATGATAATTTTTATTTTATATACTTAAATCTAAAGTTAAGTCAATCAAAACCAGAGAGTTTAATATAATCAAAAACGAGAATTACCATTAATTCATTATTATTACAATTACATACAGAAAGACAACGTCACTTTACGTCATCCCAATTCTTCCGTACATTATTCAGCGGTACAGCTTTGATAAACAAAATTGTTTACAATTCTTCGTCTACAACGGCGCTAATTTAGTTTCATTCATATAGGATTTACTTTATTATTTCATTGAGTTAAGTAGATTGTCGTGTATAGATCGTCTTCGATGTGCACAAAAACAAGAGGTTCAAGAGTATGTAGCCCTGAAGACGATTAATATTGTGCCACAGAAAGATAGAACCTTAAACAAATACAACATAATTTCCAGGAAGTGACAATTTGAAAGTTGGGGGGCAGAACTGTATGAAAACCTTCTAATAGTGTATGCTTCGATACAAACCAAAATCAAATAGTCCCTGGGCCGTCGCCGGTTTCATTTTATGATTACCGCATATTTTGTACTTCGTGAGGCGCTTGTCCTTGGTGAGTCCTACAAGTCCTGGGGTCTTGTACATTTTTTACCACAATTTCGTTATTTATTAAAGGGAGTGAAAATTGGTTTTAGAAAACGCGGATAACTTTGTCCGACAAAAAATGTCTGCTTTTGACGAGTCCGACAACTCACTGCACACCATAATACCGGAGTATTAAAAATAAATTGCCTAAAAGCTAATTTTTACAGGATTGTTTAACAAAAATTAGTGAAATTGTCGGCCATGTTGTCCGACAAATTTTCGGCCGCGTTTTCCCAGTCCGACGACTGGAAGTCGGAATTCTGGTGGGGTATTCGCTTGGGTCAAACAATTTTTTTTACTCTCTCTACCCCCGTCCCCTAAACCCACAGAAATATAATTATTTGAGACTTTGCAATAATTTTCATATAAAATTTACCAAACTTCCTAACTCTGTGCATTTTTTCAAATTTTTCTGTCAATCAGTGTCGAAACGTAGGAAGGGGGATGGTCTGAATTTGGCACTTTTTTGACAGTAACTCAGAAACTGTGCACTGCAAAATTCTAAAAAAAATTGCAATGATTTCTAAATTAGGTGCTCTTTCAAATGACACCCGACTCGCTTAGGTCAAAAATGGTTTTTTTTACCCTCTGTAGCCCATTTTTATGGACTACAAGATTCTTTTCATTCTGTTGTGTTTCTAATGATTTCACTTCACTTCACAAAAAAATTAATTTTTTTCCATTTAAACAATTTTTGTTATAAAAAGGTCCTAAAATAAAAAATTTATAATTAAATAAAATGAATTACGGATTCTAATAGGAAATAGTACATTATATACCGAGGTGATAAAGTAAATTTTCTACATTGAGGTGGATATTAATTCGCGAGAAACGAAGTTTCGAGCGAATTAAGCACCGAAATGGAGAAAATTTTCTTCACCGAGGTTTATATACTATTTTTTTTACTACTTGATATAAAAAATGCACTAAAACTCTTAATTATTCACAAAATAAAATGTCAATTAATAAGCAAATGGTGAATAAATAAAAATTTTGATTTGGTGAAACATTGTGTATCATATCATTGGATTGTGTATTGGATATTTATTATTCAGGGCTGCTTAGTTAGAAATTTATTTTCAATGAATTTTCTTAAAACTATATAAAAATCACATATGCTTTGCATTAAAAAATATAGCTTTTATTTATTTTTGACATGAATTGAATTGAATTGAAAATCTGTTCAATATTGTTGAGCCAAATTTAGAATTTTTTTAGTCTACAACTCACAACTAAACTAAATTTCAACAGAATTCTGTTTAACTTTAACACGAATTAAAATTTCAAATAAACTAAACTATAGTTGCAAAAAAATTTTTGCATTCATTCATTATTTATTATTATTAAAATAAAATCAAACGCTTATTTTTTTTTAATATATTATTATTATTTTAGGAAGAAACTAAAAAAATTCAAAGATGAACTCAGTTAACAAACGAACAAAAATTATATTTTTATTATTTACTAAGGTGCTAAAATACTTATTATTAGGTGTGGGGAATAATTATTAGTAACCTTAGCTGAGAAAAATAACTTTTGTCTTGGGTTTTTGAGTAAATAATTGAAATTTCTCATGCAAGTAGTAAAAAAAAAAAACTTAATATGAAAAAAATGCATATTGCATGCAAGTTATATGTTGCAAAGGTATATTGTTGCAACAACAACTTTTTTTTAAAATGCAATATTTAATAATATGGAAAACCATAATAACACATACTAATTCAATAAGTCCGTAGGATGACACATAGATGGCGTTACTAGAATTTTTTCCATATGATTTTTATTTAGTACTAACCTTCAAACGATACGTGTATAAATTTGACAGCAATCTGACTATTTATTCGTGAGTTATAGCATTTTGTGTGAAGCAACTTTTGTTTTTGAAAAAAAATGGAAAAAAGTGAATTTCGAATTTTAATAAAGCATTGCTTTTTGATGAAAAAAAATACAGTGGAAACCAAACAATGGCTTGATAAACATTACCCAAACTCTGCTCCATCGAGACAAATGGTAGAGAAGTGGATGGCTGAATTTAAATGTGGTCGTACCAGCACAAAAGATGCAGAGCGCAGTGGACGCCCAAATGAGGCTGTTATTCCAGAAAACATAAAAAAAATCCACAAATTGGTTATGAACGATCGCAAATTGAAGGTGCACGAAATAGCTGACAATGTAAAGGTAGCAGATGGTAGTGTTTTTACCATTTTACATGAACATTTGGGTATGCGAAAGCTCTGTGCAAATTGGGTGCCGCGTGAGCTCACAGTCGACCAAAAACAACAACGAATCGATGCTTCGGAGGAGTCTTTGGCACTGTTAAACCGCAATAAAAGGGAATTCTATCGTAGATATGTGACAATGGATGAGACATGGCTTCACAATTACACACCAGAATCCAAAAGACAGTCAGCTGAGTGGACAGCAGTCGACGAACCGAATCCAAAGCGAGCAAAGACACAACAGTCGGCCGGTAAGGTGATGGCGTCTGTATTTTGGGATACGAACGGAATAATATTCATCGACTATCTCCAAAAAGGAACCACCATCAACAGCGAGTATTACTGTGAACTTTTGGATCGATTGAAGGCTGAAATCGCAAAGAAACGGCCACATTTGCAAAAGAAAAAAGTGTTGTTTCACCAAGATAATGCACCGTGTCACAGATCGATGAAAACGATGGCAAAATTGAATGAATTGGGCTTTGAATTGCTTACCCACCCACCATATTCTCCAGATTTAGCCCCCAGCGACTTTTTCCTGTTTTCAGATCTCAAGAGAATGCTTGCTGGAAAGAAATTTAAGTCCAATGATGAAGTAATCGCTGAAACTGAGGCCTATTTTGACGAGAAAGAGAAATCGTACTATAAAAGTGGTATAGAAAAGTTGGAAAATCGCTATACTCGTTGTATCGCCCTCGAAGGCAACTATGTTGAATAAAAAAATCGAGTTTTGTCAAAATGTTGTTTTTTTCTTACTTATCCTACGGACTTATTGAACGACCTGTTATAACAACTTTGTGTTTTTTTTTGATACGGAAACAACTTGCTATCATTTGTTATTGTATTTATCCTGCCAATAAATATGTTATTCCATATATGGGAATAACCAAACCTAGGTAGTCTGATTAACGGAGATATTAACTGATGAAAATTTGAGGTTTTTTTTTGGAAGAAAAATCGAAAGATTAGATTTAATAAAAATTATCAATTATGATTTTGTGTAAGATTTAATAAAAATTATCAAAATTAGCATGTGAATATTTTGCTTGAAAACTTAATTAATTGAATTAAATAAAACCAATAATTTCACTGATAATTAAAATTTACTTAAAGTTTAAGTTTAAAATTAAATTAAATTAAAAGTTTTTGCTAGAAATATTCTCGTAGCTATAAACATTTAAACAATTAAGTGTTATAAATATACTAATGAAGTTGAAATTTTCCATTAATTAACATTTAATTGAAGAGAAAAACAGTTTTTAAAACAAGAAACTAATTTCAAAACAAGCATCAGTAAATTAAATAAAAGAATAGTTTTTCTACGTCCGCAATCGACGATTTTATTTAAAAGAATTTCATCAAGAAACGTTTTACTATAACGGAACTATCTGGTCAATAAACTTAAAATAAAGATCCAGCATAAGTGCAGCTTATCTATCAGTTAAGAAGATCGTATTTAAACTTTTGCTGTCGAGGACATAAAAAATCATCGTGAAAGTATGACATACATAGAAGTCAAAGGATTGACAACGAGATTCCAAACTGATGATCAGTAATTCAATAGTCAAACATAGATTTTAAAAATACATATTAGTATTAACCATATTTAAATTATTCATTTGCTAATTATTTTTCTTTTTCTTTATTTCGTAGTTTAACCCAACAGCTCACATTCTTCCACAAGCGCTTGCGGAACACAAATGGAGTAGTGTGGATCGCTTTGTAACAGGTTTTTTTATCTTTAATTAGTTTATTTTGATTCTATTATTTTGAAATTATTAGTTCGTAGTGTATTTTTGAATAGATAAATTATATTAAATTTGAATAATTTATTAAAATTTGGTCTCTTAAATTTTAGATATTAGTTTTTTTTTAATTCAATTTCATTTTGATTAGTTCTTTATAAATAATTAAACTGCCCTACCTTTTTCCTTTCCACTTCCTGCGATCTATAAACATTCGTTTAAGTCCAAAATCAATTCCCACGCCCACAACTAAGCAAACGCACAACTCCACCTTCGTATCCACCCCAAACATATAGAAATATAATTATTTGAGACTTCGCTATAATATTCATTCAAAATTTATCAAACTTCTTAGCTCTGTGAATCTGTACAAATTTGTCTGTCAATCAGTGTCGGAAAGTAGGAGGGAACGGTCTGAATTTTGCAATTTTTTGACAATAAATCAAAAACTGTGCACGGCAAAATTCTAAAAAAATTGCAATGATTTTTACATTAGGTGTTCTTTGGTT
>OY856186.1:379895338-379940277 GCA_963693315.1 Diogma glabrata | reverse complement strand
TAACAAAGAAACAAAAATAATCGTTCTCCTGAAATATTTTTCTCATTTTCTTGTCGGACTGGCCGAACGCGGCTATATTTTTGTCGGACAACTCGGTTTTTTATAATAGCAAATGGTTTTTTATCGTGTTTCATTTTTGTCCGACATGTGGTAATCAATAAACACTACCCCGCCAGAATTCCGACTTCCAGTCGTCGGACTGTAAAAACGCGGCCGAAAATTCGTCGGACAATATGACCCTTCAATTTCACTAACTTTTATTAAACAATCCTGTGAAAACTAGTTTTGTGGTGTTTGATTTTCATTACCCTGGTATTTTGACCAGTTTGAGCTGTCGGACTCGACAAAAGCAGACAATTTTTTGTCGGACAAATTTACCCTCGTTTTCTAAAACAAATTTCCACCCCCTATAATAAATAACAAAATTATGGTAATAAATATACAAGACCCCGGGAAATCGCCATGTTTCGGAGTTTCCCGAGGGAAAAAGCGGCCGAATCAAGGAAAATGGCAGATAAAAAAGTTGTAGGACTCGTCAGGGACAAGCGTCTTACGAAGTATAAAATATGTGGTAATCACAAAATTATTTAGGTGAAGGCCCAGGGACTAATATTTTTTAGTTGAAAATACTTATAAATTTTATCAAATAAGAGAAATTTTTAAATTGTCGACAGAGATATACTTTTTATGTCAAAATGTACTATTTGAGTACAACTATCATATTTTGGGATATGTGTTAAAAAATGAAACTGAATTATTTGAAATAAAAAATGTAAGAGATGTTGAACGTCCTCCAATTTTTATTTATGATTTACCGACAGATAAAAAGGCATTATGTATCAAAAAGCCATATATTAATTTTTAAAATAACAATCAATAATTAATTAAACAATTAGCAGTTTAAGTAGTTTCTGTATTTAGTTATTAAGTATTATAATTGAATTTACTTATGTTTAAACACAAATTTGTAAAGAATTAAAATTGGTTTTTATTACATTCATTACATTTTAAGTATCAATTTAATATATTTTCAACGAAGCAGCATTAATATCAACATCAATTTTATGACGGAAAAATGTCTTGCGATCGAATAAATGAAGTATTTGATGTAAATAATAACAAGTCTTTTATTTAAACCTACGATCTCTTTATAATTAAGCTATTTACTTTTAGATTTAAGAAACGTACCTAGATTTAAGATGCCTTGAATTTAAGAAAATACCTTCATCAGAACTTAAGAATTAAAATGAATTAAGTTGATAGTTGTGTTCCATTAAAATTAAGTTATTTGCTTTAAATTTCCCTTTGATGTTAAAATGATTTCCTTAAATAAGCGGCTGCTATTCTTTAAAACAACGATTCGTCTACGATTCATAAAAAGTAAATGATTGCTTTATATATATTCGTTATTTGTTTGTATTAAAGACAAGTTGTCTTTCATAGCAAGAAATTAACATTTCGATAAAACAATGGACAATATGTCTTTCTTTTAATAAACCTACTCCTTCGGCTCGAAATCAAGACCTAGTTTTTTTAAATATACTCCATTTTTTCTTTAATTTTAGTAAACTTTTTTTTGAGTGTAGTTCACGAATTTTAAATTTCCCCTTCCATTTTAAATTCCTCTTTAAAGCTTTACTCAATAATTACCTAGGTTAAATTGTTACCTGGGAGGGTTACGCGGTGAGACCTTGGAGAATAGTACATTATATACCGAGGTGATAAAGTAAATTTTCTACATTGAGGTGAATATTAAGCCACGAATTAAGCCACGAAATGGAGAAAATTTTCTTCACCGAGGTTTGTATACTATTTTTTTTTACTACTTGATATAAAAAATGCACTAAAACTCTTAATTATTCACAAAATAAAATGTCAATTAATATGCAAATGGTGAATAAATAAAAATTTTGATTTGGTGAAACATTGTTTATCATCATCATTGGATTGCGTATTGGATATTTATTATTCAGGGCTGTTTAGCTAGAAATATATTTTCAATGAATTTTCTTAAAACTATATAAAAATCACATATGCTTTGCATTAAAAAATATAGCTTTTATTTATTTTTGACATGAAATTGAAAATCTATTCAATATTGTTGAGCCAAATTTAGAAGTTTTTTAGTCTACAACTCACAACTAAACTAAATTTCAACAGAATTCGGTTTAATACGAATTAAAATTTCAAATAAACTAACCTATAATTGCAAAGAAGTTTTTGCATTCATTCATTATTTATTATTATTAAAATAAAATCAAAACGCTTTTAATTTATTATTATTATTATTGTTTTAGAAGAAACTAAATAAATTCAAAGATGAACTCAGTTAACAAACGAACAAAAATTATATTTTCATTATTTACGAAGGTGCTAAAATACTTATTATTAGGTGTGGGGAATAATTATTAGTAACCATAGCTGAGAAAAATAACATTTGTCTTGGGTTTTTGAGTAAATAATTAAAATTTCTCATGCAAGTAGTAAAAAAAATACATTTTTTATAGATTCAAGTAGGGTATCATATGATAGGATTTCATTTAGTATTCCTTAAAAATTTATTTTGGAATTTTACACCTCACCATTTGTTGTATAATTTTGAATAATGACATTTTCTTCATGTATTCTTATCTCGATTAGCTCCGAATCTAACTGATCGAAAATCTTTAAATAGAAAAATTAGTAAGTTTTTAATAAAAAATATATAAAAGTGTCATATACTCATAATTATATTTATTAAGGGGGTGGAAATGGCAAGGGGGAAAACACTATGCAAATCGTGGTCAAGTGGGGTGTCATTTAAAGGAGCACCTAGTTTAGAAGTCATTGCAATTTTTTGAGTTTCTGTCAAAAAAGTGCAAAATTCAGATTTTTACATCGTGCCACGAGATTTTATTGATGACTTCTTCGAATTCTAGGAAGAACAGGCCTTTAATATCATCTGCTTTATCTTCAGTAGGTGCATGAACATTGACGATTATTACATTGAATTTTTCCGTGCGGATTCTCAGTGTGCATAACCGCATATTAATTGAGCAGGAGTCGATAACATGCTGATTCACGCGACGGTGTATAAGAAAGCCAACTCCAAATTCTCCTCCGTTTTGATGACCGATATAATACAGAGTGTATCCTTTCGCTGTTTCATGGATTCCACTCCCTGACCACCTTAGTTCTTGTAATGCCACTATATCCAGTGTGTAGCTCTCGACTTGTTGTGTGAGTTTTAGGAGATCTCCTGGTCTTCTAAGGCTTAGCACGCTCCAGGTTCTCATTTTTAAATCGTAGTCCGGGTACAGCTTCCGAGGTCGTTCCAATAATGAATCCGAGATATTCCGAAGCCTGCGTACAGTATTCATGACAATAATTTTTTTGCGAATAATAATTCGAAAATGTAAAAACGCCACATCAAAGATATCTTTATGGAGAACGCAGCGCACCCATTATATAATAATAACGTATACATAGCATACGTTATATCATTATTAAAGCGACGATATATAAAATTGAAAGTGTTTCTGTTTGTCCTTTATGCATTAATACATTAATCATCATGAAAATTTGGGAAGTTGTTGTGTACACTTAATTTACTTTTTATGTAACTATCGTTTTAAACGGTAGTTTGCTTTGATCAATGTTTTTTTTTGTTGAACATAATTTTTTTATAAAAAATAACGTAAGAAAGATAGTATAACCTACAACAATTACATTTGTATATCAAAATTATATGTATTGGAATTTTATCATCTTCACCAAATATAATATGTTGGTTTGAAATTGTATGGAATACATATTTCTAAAATTAAGTGAGGACTTAATACTTGTAGCTTGATACTTGATAACATCGATCATATCGATTTAAAGCTCACAATTACGAGACGGAAATCGCATAAATTCTATACAAAGAAGCATAGCTTATGTATGATTAAACATGGATGTCAATCATGATATATAAACTAATTAAAAACGGTGGCACTTAGCTGATAGTGATTTGCAAACGGCAACAATGCTCATTAATACCAATGAATTTATTTAGATTTCCGCAGGAAGATTTGTAAAATTTAAAATTTTTGATCTATTGGTGTGACAACCCCGCGTACTTTAGTCCCTGCTAATGGCATATGAGTTATTTTGAGATATCGTTTACCACTGGCAATAGCAGTGCAATCTCATTAGCCAAAGTGATATATTAGCGGTGCTGGCGGATGAAGTATTTTCAATCAACGATACCATCCCTTACTCAAAGTTATTGAATATTCTTTGATGATACGCTATTTTTTTTTAAAACGAAATGTGTTTGGTAGTAGGAATTACAAGGTAAGTCGCAACAACACATGTTGCGAAACATGTTGAAAAACTGTTAAGAATAAGGTCTCATAACAACATGCTTTCTAAGGTGTTGATAGACACAAATTTGATAAATAAATGATATGTTTTGATTATTTTAAATATAAAAATGTATATACATAATAGCTGCTTGCAATGCTGATAGACGTGAAACCCAGAATAATTTTAATGGTTTTAGTTTAAACATTCTGAAATTTTAATTTGCAATGCTACAATAATTGGAAGATACAAATAACACAGTTATTTCACAGTTTTAAGTTCTCACTTCTGACGGCAATCCTTAATACTGCCTTTTTTTTTTATTTTTATTAGCAATTGTAGCATAAATATGCTTTAATGTGGCATTCCAAAACTTGACATTACTTTATTTTTAACATCAAATCCAATAAGTTTCTTTTCATTTAATTATATAAAGTAATACAATACTATATAAAGTAATACAATACAGGTCGTTCAATAAGTCCGTAGGATAAGTAAGAAAAAAACAACATTTTGACAAAACTCGATTTTTTTATTCAACATAGTTGCCTTCGAGGGCGATACAACGAGTATAGCGATTTTCCAACTTTTCTATACCACTTTTATAGTACGATTTCTCTTTCTCGTCAAAATAGGCCTCAGTTTCAGCGATTACTTCATCATTAGACTTAAATTTCTTTCCAGCAAGCATTCTCTTGAGATCTGAAAACAGGAAAAAGTCGCTGGGGGCTAAATCTGGAGAATATGGTGGGTGGGTAAGCAATTCAAAGCCCAATTCATTCAATTTTGCCATCGTTTTCATCGATCTGTGACACGGTGCATTATCTTGGTGAAACAACACTTTTTTCTTTTGCAAATGTGGCCGTTTCTTTGCGATTTCAGCCTTCAATCGATCCAAAAGTTCACAGTAATACTCGCTGTTGATGGTGGTTCCTTTTTGGAGATAGTCGATGAATATTATTCCGTTCGTATCCCAAAATACAGACGCCATCACCTTACCGGCCGTCTGTTGCGTCTTTGCTCGCTTTTGGTTCGGTTCGTCGACTGCTGTCCACTCAGCTGACTGTCTTTTGGATTCTGGTGTGTAATTGTGAAGCCATGTCTCATCCATTGTCACATATCTACGATAAAATTCCCTTTTATTGCGGTTTAACAGTGCGATCGTTCGTAACCAATTTGTGGATTTTTTTTATGTTTTCTGGAATAACAGCCTCATTTGGGCGTCCACTGCGCTCTGCATCTTTTGTGCTGGTACGACCACATTTAAATTCAGCCATCCACTTCTCTACCGTTTTTCTCGATGGAGCAGAGTTTGGATAATATTTATCAAGCCATTGTTTGGTTTCCACTGTATTTTTTTTCATCAAAAAGCAATGCTTTATTAAAATTCGAAATTCACTTTTTTCCATTTTTTTTCAAAAACAAAAGTTGCTTCACACAAAATGCTATAACTCACGAATAAATAGTCAGATTGCTGTCAAATTTATACACGTATCGTTTGAAGGTTAGAACTAAATAAAAATCATATGGAAAAACTTCTAGTAACGCCATCTATGTGTCATCCTACGGACTTATTGAATGACCTAGTAAGCTACTAGACTATCTGATACACAAACAAAAGTAAAACTAAGAAAATCAAACAATAATTTTACAATAATTTATGAATGATTAATAAATGATTATAAATAAAAACAACAAAAGGTAATTAATTAAAGATATAAATCTTCATTTTGTGTATAAATCTTAGATGTTGAGTAACTTTGTCTTTAAAATTGTTGTGATTAGTCTCATACTATAAGCCTGCAGGGAGAACATTAAACTCAGATAAGCCTCTATACATAATCTTAATTGCTGGTGATGTTGGCATGGATCTCATACTAACGGGTAAGGGTAAGAGTTAAACTATTTTATTTACTGCACACAAAGTGAATTTTAGTCTAGCTAATTTTACTACCAAAAACTATTGCTCTAAACTTCTTCACTATGAGCTTTAAATGAATAGCTTTAAATGAATCCAATGAATTGGATGATCGGCGTTAGCTTGATGTCGAAATTTCGAAATAGCTGGTGTTCTGTTATGGGGCTTACTTGGCTAGCTTAACGTTTCTTGGAAAATCTTTGGAATAATTTTTGAAAAACTCGAGAATTCGCTTCTACAGCCAACCCAGCTTCCTCTCTACGGCTCCAGGTGAAGCATAACAAATTCTGGGTCATGTTCGAGTTTTTATTTCATACGCTGGAAAATAACGTATAATGAGAGTATTTTTTACCCCTTGCCAGTTAAATCAGCAGCTTTGCTTGGAGATAGCTTTCTGGAAACTCTTCAATATCAAACCCCAAATTATTGCAGACCTTACACTTAATACACCGCCCTCTACAACACTTCCAAATCCACACTTACTTAATCTAACAAGGTTTGCTAAACTACACTCTATTGTGCAGTCCTTACTTTCATTTGCTCGAGAGGGTCTTGGAAAGACTCACTTCCTTAGTCATTCCATCGACGTGAGACAGCCTAAAAATATAAAACAGATATTTTATCTCGTTTTTCCAATCATTCCAAAATAACTGTACGATGTCTGATCGGTAGATCGGATGTTGGCTTTGAATGTGATCGAGGAAAGTTTGTAACGCGAAGAAAATCTTTTTAAATTCAATGAATTAAAAATTGAACATAATTTCCACTCATCTGTGTTGTTTTGTTTAATAATTGGTTTCTTTGAGTTTCATTGATATTTTTTTTTCATCTTCATTTTTTTCTCTTTTTTATTAAAATTCAAAATAAATAATTGTAATTGAATTAACGTTAATTTTTTTTATGTTAAAACGTAAATTTTATTTATGAAACAGCTGATCTCTTTTGTTACATTTTATATGTGAATTATTGTTTATGTAAATAAATTACTGTAGTTAAGATTTAGAATTAAAACGTAGGCTTAGTATCTTAAATTAAACATAAATAACTACATATAATGCTTATGTCCTTCAAAAGAAGAGATCCGCGGATTCATAAAAAAATATAATGATGTCTGTTTGGCTACAATTATGGCAAATAGATGGTGGATCGATAGATGGTGCAAAAGTAGACTTATTGAATATGTTACTGCAGCCTAATTCGATGTTGAAACTAAAACTTAACTTAAACTAAAATTTCGATTGATAGATGAAATAATATATTTATTTATGCACCTTTGGAATTTGGAATTGTAGAAATTGTATAATTTCGAAACATTTTTACTTTATGAAAAAGAAAAAAACATCTACTTTAAAAATTGGAGACAATCAAGTCGTCAAACATTTAATAAAGGACAACCAACATAATTAGTTGTTGTAAACAAAGTTGGAGAAAATAAATAGTAGGGGAAAATTCTAAAGCTGGGACGGATAAATTAATGGATCTGTCTATTCGAGTTTGGCTTTCAACAGCAACACTAGCATCTTAGTTTTGGCTTCAGTTGTCAATTAATAGAAAATTAATTAATTATTAAATGGAAAAGTTTTATGGGAATGTTTTGCCAGTCAACACCAATAATTTATTGATGCTCAAGAAATAGTCGAGGAAAATTTGGGAGACATTTTGAAGGACATCACTTACCGGATCATCAAAAATAATATGAGTATTTTTTTATGTTATATTAGTTCGCTTAATAATTTAAATTTATTTTTCTAACTTGGTCATTAAATTATAAAGATTTATGTTTTGAGTTTTGCAAAAAAAAATGATGATGTTTAATAAATATAAAAATTAATTGTGCATTTTAGTTTTGTTTTGTAATCTATACAAAAAGTGTTTTTGTGTTTTGTGCTGTTGTTTGTGATTTTTTTTAAAGGAATGAAAAGAGACTGCTTCGTGAAAGTTTTCTGATAAAGGCCCGTCCCACCCACAAATTTAGCGCTGCGTTAAAAGGTACGTTATAAGTTTCAGTTCCTGAAATAATCCTGTAACAATGATCAGCAAGGTTTATGGTAAAAAGAGGTTTTGCGTACACGCACTAACAATAAACGATCATTACGGATGCGTATGGGTTACAAATGATTGATGACCTTTTACGTTGGTTAAAAGATACGTTTTTCATCAGAACAATTGATTTAAAGAATATAGATTCTGGTAGATCCCTCTTGATCCAGCATCCATCTTGATCCGTGACAAAAAAAGACCGTTCCTGGTCGGTCTTTGTGCTGGTTTACGGTAATGCCAGTTTGGACACAGACACAGACAATGTGTAAACTGATGGATAAAGTTATACCGTATCAATTCCATTATCAAGTATTCGCGTAAACTTAGACGATTTACTATAGTCAAATATACATCGCAGTTGTGCAAAAAAGCGGAGTGGAGCAGTGAATCCACTACGTACCATCTGGGTAACGATGTTATCAAATGGTACGCGGATGGGTCTAAAACCGGGGTAGGGGTGGGCGCCGGAGTATTTGGACCAAAAACCAAATACTTTGAGCCCATGGGCACCTACCCCAGCGTCTTCCAGGCTGAAATATGTGCAATCGAAAGATGCGCAAACTTTTGCTTAAGAAGGAAATATAAGAATAAGAGAATTGCCATCTTATCAGACAGCCAAGCAGCAATCAATGCGTTACGCTCATACACCATCACATCCAAAATTGTTGAAGACTGTGTGAGCAAGCTAAATAAGCTTGGGAATAGTAACAAAGTAACAGTTTACTGGATACCTGGTCATGCGGGTATCGCAGGTAATGAAAAAGCCGACAAATTAGCAAGACGAGGTGCTGTAACATCGTTTGTTGGCCCGGAGCCCTTTTGTGTACTAGGGACTAAAGCCATCCACGAAAGGATGAGGGAAGCAATTATGACGGATTGGTCCAAAACCTGGTATAATACCGAGGGTCTAAGGCAATCCAAGGAGTTGATTGGATCGTTCAATCAAAAGAGAGCAGTAATGTGATGTAGGTTAAATAGGAATAACCAAAGAATACTGACAGGAGTTCTTACAGGACACTGTAAACTAAGAAAACACCTTAATAACATTGGGGTGGAGCAGGGAGACGAATGTAGATTTTGTCTTTTGGAAGAAGAGACCCCAGCCCATCTTCTCAAAGATTGTGGAGCCCTGATCTACAAGAGAAGGTTTCATCTGGGGGAGTGTTACATTGACGGACATGACCTGCATAAACTTAACCCTCTCCACATCCTGAGGTTCCTAAAGGAAGCTGGACTGGAGGAGGTGCTCTAACTGGGTAGTCACCAGGGAGTAGTAGGGTGGGGTACAATAGATCATTTTGGTCGCAGTTCAAAATATAACCGCCAAATTTTAATCTAATCTAATCTAATAGTCAAATAAGCTGCGCCGGATGAACATCTACTACTCCCGTCTGAAGTATCACAACGTTTGAGACAGGCTTAACTTACCATAAATATTGACAAAGCAAATATTGTCTCAAATACACACAATATTTGGAATTAGTTGTTGGTGATG
The DNA here is from genome assembly GCA_963693315.1 of Diogma glabrata. Lineage (NCBI taxonomy): Eukaryota > Metazoa > Arthropoda > Insecta > Diptera > Cylindrotomidae > Diogma > Diogma glabrata. The sequence goes on along the minus strand of OY856186.1, from coordinate 379,930,498 downwards.
GTCGCACTTTCTATATTAAATGTGATGCGTCAAAGAGTGGAGTGTGTAGTGTTTTATTTCATAAGGATGAAGAAAGATTCGTCCAAACCAGTCTCAAAGAAATTATAACCTCACTGAGTTGGAATGCTGCACGGCAGCTTTAAGCGTTAAGAAATTTAGACCGTATATTAAAGGCTATGCATTTATCATCAACGATCATGCGAGTCTTCAGTAGTTAAATCAACAAAAAAGATAACAGGACGCTTAACTTTGTTTGTTGCTAAATTACAACTATCAACTATCACATAGTCGAAATCAGTTTAAATTGAAGCAATCATAAATAACGTCAGTATTTCTTCCAATTTTTGAACTAAAGATTCGTGGGTGTTTGATCAATTTTGAAGGTGTTTCCACACTCAGAGAATTTTGTTAGTAAATTTAATAACCACCCGTTTAAAAATGTGTAATAAGTTATTTTATCAATCTAATAACGATTTTTATTAAAGTAATTGCCACATTCGTTCGATTAATACTTTTTGTTATTATTTTAACAAAAATGTTTATCAAAATAAAAATACGGTCAATATTATTAAAAAAATCACAACGGTTGATTAAACTAATAACCAATTCTTATTAAAATGATGAATTCAGACAATCAAATAAAAAATTATGGGATTAACGTAGAGCTTTTAAAATAAAAACATAAATTATTATTTTTGTAGTTAATTTTAATAACCATTTTATTAGATTAATCACCGACGTTTTTACTTTCAAAACGTAGGTTATTAAATCAATAATAGTATACATTAATCTTACTTTAGGTTATTATTTTTAATAACGATTAATAAAATATTGGTAAGAATCACAGTTTATATCCAGACCAGTGGCGTCATTTCACCAAAATCTTGGGGGGGGGGGCGAGAATTTAAATGACATAAAAAGATTTTTTTCGTAAAACATAACATACACATTTTTATACACACATATATTTAAAAGCATTTAAATGCATGGACTAAGAAATAAAAATAAAATGCTTTTGAGCTACATTGGTTACTCTGCTAGATCTTTGTCTTCTGGTGTTGTTTCATTGAAGCGAATGCCGCAAAGTTCTGCAAAATCCCTTCATTTGTTAAAAATAATTTTAAATTTAGTACCATCTCTGCATTGTTTAAGCATCATGAAAATAGTTTAATTAAAGCGCGTGTGCTAGAAATTATTATATCTTTGCTTTGTAACTGTTCAGAGAGTGAATTTGTAAACGACAGCAGATCGTGCAGCATAAAAAAAGGGATGGTTTTTCTATACGGTCCCAGGCATCCCGGGATTTAAAATTTATGAGTCACATAGTCCCAGGGTCCATAAAACACCACGGGATTGCAATCCCTACGTAACTCCTCTTATGTCGAATCGTTTTTTTGTTTGTTTGTTTGTTTTCTTTTATTTGTCTTAGAGAGAAAGAGTTATGTCTACCCTGACCAGAGCCAAATCGTTAAAATGTGGGACAAAATGCAAACATTCTTCCAAATACTAATTTACTATTTAATGCTTTCCTTTACTATTTGTTTACTATTTAATTCTTCAAAAAATTCTTTTATTTTAATTTGGCATTTTACAACCGTTAGGAAATGTGCTTACAGTGGTTCGTACATTTTCAAAATTCTTTCTACTGCTGGCATTACAGACAGCCAGCGAGTTTCACTGTATCCAATAAGCTGGTTATGTTTGACATTACTTTTGCCGCAGAACTCCTTCAACTTAAACGAGTAAAGACAGTAAAATATCCCAAATTTTTTTAACCCTGCCATTTAAATCCGCAGCACTTCTTATTGCATTATTTAGAATATGGGCTGCGAATCCAATACCCAATACATTCTGGTTCAAATTCGCGTTTAGCTTGCTTTTAAATTTTCACCCCTTGACGTGACACCACTAAAATTGGTGTTCATGTTATCAGCGCAAATTGCAACTAGCTTTTTGTCAATGTCAAATAACAACAAGAAAACAAAATAACAACAAAACTTGTTTAAGCTACTGGAGCTAACGGCTTATAGCAACGCTTTTTTATGTTTATCTGTATCTATATGTCTTTTAATATCATAATGTCCACTGTTAATTTGCAAATTCACTCCGACTGGTAATACAATAAACTTTTGCGTCGTTATATATTGATTTCTTTATTGAGAAAAAAAATTATAAATTAGAAAGTAATAATTTTACTTTTGAGCTACCTAGTTAAAGTGTGTTTTAAACAGAGTTTGAAACGCTACTTATATCACTCCTTTACTTTGTTCTTTCAGAGTGCGTATCTTAAAAAAAATATAACACTCCCACACAGAGGAGTGAAAATAGTAAAATATCATTCTTGCTACTAAATTGAAATAAATATTTTCTTTCAAATACTCAAAACTTTTATTTTTGCTTCAAATTTGATGCTTTCCAACGTAAAATGCTGCGAATGATTCGTTCAATTATTCATGTATTGTTAGAAAAATGAATATAAAGGATGACTAATTTTGTTCTTTTGCAAATCGAATGAAAGAACAGGAAAATGTAATCTGCTCCAAAGGAGTAAAATCGAAAAAACAAAAATTTTGCTCTTACGAGTAAGAACGATATTCCAATTATGAAAATCTTAATTTTTGAATATTATTTCAAAGGATTGAAATGAGTGCTCGAATAAAGTAAAATTTAAATGTTTATGAATTTATACGCAAAACTGCGTCTTTTTAAGTAAAATATTTTGTATTTTATTTTTCATAATATACTTTCGATCTCTCGTATATACACCGGGGAGATGTTTCTATAAACAAAGAAACCTTTTCGCTGAGGTAGATGAAAAAAACTTAGTTTAGTATTTCTATGAAAATTATAGTTAAAACGCTATTTAGTAAAAGAAATATTGCACTGGTTTGTTCTCTCAATATAGTTAAATCAACATATACATAACATCATACAAACTGCAAGAAAAAACTGTGAAGCCATTGCTTTGACTAAGATATTGCGCAAACTGTACGTGGGTAGATATAAGGTTTTTTGATTATTTCGATAATGCGGGCAAATGTGGTGGAAATATTTGTTTCGTTGGACGCTTCGTGGGACAAATTTATCCGTGGGACAACGCAACGAAATGTGGGACATTTCCACGCAGCGTGGGACGTCTGGGCAGTTTACTACCCATAAATGTGCGTAAATTTAACTATTGCGAGCTTCTTTTAAATCTATAAGAAAAACCTACCACAAAAAAATAATAGTTTCTCCCTCTGTGTGACTGTATAAAAAAATGAACAAAGATTGACGTTTAGGATACGTTTTAGATTTTATTATAACCAACCAAACATATAATTTTTGCTATTTTATGAATTAAAAATTATAGTCCATATAGCGAAAAGAATTTGTCAGCAAGTTTTCATAACATATTTTGAAAATATTTACATAACTTAATTTGTTCGTGTCGTTAGAAAATATTGCTTGTCCATTATAAAACATTCACTATTATAAAATCACTGGAAATAACACAAAAAATTTAAATTACTCCCGTAATTATTTTCATTCATTTTATAAAAATTAGCACAACTATCAAGAAAATTTTAGATATGTTATAGGATTTTACATTTAGAATTGTTTTTAATTTATGGTTTTTAAAAAAGTTGTAAAGTTTGTACAATATGATATAGATAAAAAACAGGGCCAAACAGTCAGGGTTCTCAAAATAAGTGGGGCATGGAGGGATCAGTTTTTATTGTTTAAAATTTTTTTTTTATTTTTGATCTACGGGTGTGACAAGCCCGCGTACTCCAGTCCCTGCTATTGAGATATGAGTTAACGTGAGATATCACATACCACTGGCAATAGCAGTGAGATATCACAAGCCAAGGTGACATCTTAGGGGTGGTGGCGGATGAACTGTATTCAGTCAACGGTAGCACCCTCAATCTTAGCTGTGAAATAATCCTTGATGATGAGACAATATTGCTTCCTTGAAGAAACTAGCCTTCATATAACTATGTGTGGGCTTTAATCATTAAGAAAGATGGTGCGTCACAGGATCAAGGAATAGGCAACCGGCTGGATTATTGGCAACTACATTGTTGTTTTGTTTCAGCAAATTTTTGTCAAAATTTGCTATTTACTTTTATTTTCTTTATTCTATCATAAAATATTGGCCTATGTCATATTTTCTCAGTGACAGGATTTTTTGTTTAGTTATCCATTCTTTAACAAAAAATATAAAAACAAAAAAAAAGGAAGATTTACGTCCACCAACATCTTCGAACGTATGTTGTTGTGGAACCTTGGTCTTAAAAGGTTTTTATGTGTTATTGTGACACATATTGTAATTCCTACTACACAACACATTTTATTAAAAAAAATAATTAGGTTGTGTTCTCCTGCATGTACTTACTTTTAAGTTTATATAAATTACCAATGGCCAATAACAATTGAAATTTGAATATTAAATACTGCACTATGAACTCTCGAGGAGCCCTATACTAATGAAATGTTTTGTTTCTTCTGGCTCAGACACAAATATCTTATAAACAAAACACAATCGTTCTTCTAAAAGCGGTACTGCCGCGCACCTTATAGTACGATAGAATTTTGTCAAAATACGCACCCACGGCGTTTTTGGAAGAACGATCGTGTTTTGTTTATAAAACTGATTTCATCAGAAGATTAGAAGCAATACGACCGCCTTTCGTATCGGCGGCGCTCTAGTCCTTGATACAAAGAACGATAACGGTTTGAATATTGCGGTGAACTGTACTTTAGTCGGGCCAAAATAATATGTAACGTAATAATTATATTATCAGATATATTTCAAATAATAGTATGCGATAAAATTGGTATATCAGTTAAGTAAATCTTCTAAAAATTAGACGAATTTTCAAAATAACAGTGCATCGAAATTTTTATAGTGTATAATTCTACCACGATTGGATGGTTTTATTAAATCGATGTATTGAATTATTGATAGTATCAGATCCTTGGGGGGGGGCCAATGCCCCCCCCAGCCCTACCCAATTGACGCCCCTGATCTAGACGCTGAATAAACAACTTTAAAAAATATTTAAAAGTTTTGTGAAAAGTTAAAAGTGTTAAGAAAATTGAAAAAGTAAGATTATTTTATTAAACGATAACGTTTGGTATGTGAAACTTTGTAAATTTTTGTACTGTCTATGGTGTGGTAAAAAAATTGGTTTTTCAGTTTCTGAAGCAGATTCATCAGACAGAACATGTAGAAATTTTGTTCGATGAACAGAGTAGTTAGGCTAAAATTGAGTCTGCATGGGACAGGACTAAACAACTGAGACTCAGCGACATTTCAAAATTAAAATCAACTTCGGAAATTTTAACCAAATGTAAGCAATTTAAATTACCGCTTGGTTATAAACTGGTAATTAATAATTCAATATTAGTATATTTCAATAACATTTTAATTATAATTATAATAATATATATATATATATATATATATATATATATATATATATATATATATATATATATATATATATATATATATATATATATATATTATATATATATATATATATATATATATATATAATTATATATATATATATATATATTATATATATATATATATATATATATTATATATATATATATATATATATATATATATATATATATATATATATATATATATATATATATGTATATATATATATATATATATATATATATATATATATATATATATATATATATATATATATATATATAATAATTATAATTAAATATAATAATATTCCTTTTAAAATTTTCAGATAGACATTTATTTTAAAGCAATGTTTCCGAAAGCCAGCGATTTTGGTTGTAAATTACCAACCATTTATTCAGAAAACTCAGCCCATTTTTGAAGAACAAATTAAAGATGAAAAGTTAAGAGAGATGGTTGAAGAACTTCGCAATACAGAGAATATGACAGAAAGTAAGTTTTTTAAATTTGTTTTTTGGCTCCAAAAACTTGAAAATCACATACAACAGAAGCAGAATTCCATTCAAATTTTACAGCAAAAGAATTTTTTGCTGTCAAATTTGTATGAAATTCTGTTTCTGTTTCTGATGTATTTGAATACCCGGCTATAAGCTAAAACGTTGTTTTTGGACATGTCATTTGTAATTTTTTTGAGTGAAAACAATTAAACCTATCCAATGTTAGATTCTGTAATAATATAATATTTTTCTGTTTTATATTATTTAGATTATATTCTGCTATCAACTATGTATTTACTGCACAGGATACTCCGTCAAACCAACAAAACTTTATAGCATAAAATTTATAAGAAATACACTGTTCGATATTCTTAAAACAGTTTTGCCATTATAGGCGAAACTGTTCAAAATGATGAAGAGATGTTACAAAAGTATTTCGATAAAAAATTACCAATTCAGCCTCTTTTGTTAATTAGTGGGTCTATAATAAAGCCAACTAGTATGCTTTGATAATGTACGGTATGAAGTTTATACAACATGGAATAGTAGATTCTTGTATGTGCTTAGAATGAAGGCAATTCTTCACGAGGATGAAGTTTCCCGAAACGAGCGTAGCGAGTGGAGGAAATCCTCAGAGTGAAGAATTGCCATCATCCCAAGCGAATACAAGATGCTATTTTATCCACGACTGTAAAATATTTCGTTTAATTTCCAGTTTTCATGCAAAAATTTATATCGCCATATTGAAATAAAAACATCAAAGATAGCGAAAAACAAAACAAGTTTGTTGTTTAATTTGTTAGGGGAATATTTAATAAACTATAGAGCTGTTAAAGAATTTTAATCAAACTCACTAGTTGTGGAATGAATACAATTACAATGGAAGACATACGCATGGAAAGCATATATTCTTTAGTCGTGGATAAAGTAATTGATGTGTGCTTCAAAACATTTTTTCTATGCGAAAAGTCGATTCACTAGTGAAAAAGAATAACAAATTATAGTTGCTATAGTTTTTCATATAATTTTATAAAGTATTTTAAACCGTAACCATGAAAAAATAGAATATGATTTTTGAATGTTTTGTTGTCGATTTATAACTTTATAATTTATAGTAAATATCGATTATATATATACTATCATAGAAAAAATTGCATTTCCTACGCGAGATAAAAAACGTTTTTCGTTCGTAAATATGTCTCACTCGACGCTAGCGCGTCTCGTGAACATATGTTTACTCAAAAAACAATGTTTTCATCTCTTGTAGGAAAATATACTATTATTTATTCAACGTAAAATATCCGCAATCAGCAACCAATTTTGGAATTTTATCCAAAAGTATTTTTATACATTGAAAGGCGATAAAGAAAGAGCATATAATTCGGTCAATTTGTTGATTGATTTGTTAAATTCAAATCAATAATATATATTATTAGTTTAGCTATGTAAATTTATTTTTTAATTAATAAAAAATATAGTAAAATATAATAAATATTACTATATTTTTTATTTTATATACGCACATAGACTCCTTTTGTTCTTTTAATTTTTGTCACATATAAATTTGAAAATACTTTAAAGCAAAATTATGAGTTATTTTAAAATTAAAACTGTGAAATATAAATACTTTAAGATTTATTGAAAATAATTGAAATAAATCAAATCGTTAATAAAAAATGTATGCTCTCTTTTATTTAAAAAGTGTAAAATATAAGTTCCATTATTAATTTAATAAGTTTCATTATTAATTTAATAACATCTTATTATTGATTTAATAAGAACCTATTATTAATCTAATTAGATTGTATTATTAATCTGATAACCTAATATTATTTTAAAAACAACTTTATTATTATAATAATATATGTCATTTATCCAAGGGATACCTAATATAAATGTAATACATTATGTTATTATTTCAATAAGAATTTTTATAAATATAAAAGCTATCGTTTTTAGATTTAAAATTTAATTTTTTTTTGTTAGTAAATATTACGAACAAATAATATTAGCTTAATAATGCCTGTTATTACGAAATTAGTCAAATAATCACAAGTTGTGATTAGCTGTATAATAATCACCAAATTATTAATCTAATGGCTATTTTGATAGTTTTTAATAACAGAATTCTCTGAGTGCACTAAATTTTTCTCAATTACTCAAAAATGATATTTTTCAGAAGTACAACATACACAGTTGTTTTAGTATAGAATTTAATTTAGCATAACTGATAAAAATTTAATGATATATTTCAAATTACTATGTTATGATAATTTTAAAATTTGTACTGCCTATATTCCAATTCATTTCGTTGTTTCACTTTATTTCGTTCGACACTACAAAATCGTGCACATTTTATAATTTTTATGTTAATGATAATTAGTGTTCATTGGACCAAAAAAACTAGTTCAAATATAATTTTATTTCGTTCGAAATGTTAGTAGATGTTAAGTAGATTTGTATCAACTACTTGCTGTGCATGATCCTCTGTTTGCTTACAATTTTGTGCCTCATGTGCATTCGTGCTTTGTTTGGCTCATATTCTTCACTACAAAACCAAGTGAACTGAGTAGTAGGTTGTGTAATATGCAATTTTTTTGTTTTATTTAATATAGTTCTGTATATAAAATTAGAGTCACTGATCGTACAACTTAAGTCACACAAATTTTATTTGCAAAATTATAATAAAAATTTCATTTATAGAAACTTTACTCTTAGAGAGATCGATTAATGAACATTGCTAATGTCTTCATCAATCATTGAAGCACATGGATTTACGGAATAACTTAGATCGATTATGCTATCGTTGACTGAATACATTCGGTTGCACCTCAATAAGATGCAAGATTGACTAGTAATATCTCACTGCTGCTACCAGAGGTATGTATTATATTATGTCAACTCGTATGTCAAAAAAACACAAATCAAGTAAAACTGATCCCACCGTAGGCAATTACTGTGGATGTGACTCTGGAAAGTTAGTCGATATCCAGTAGCACGGCATAACACTGTTAAACGAAATGCCAATGAAAGAATTAACATGGTGCTAAACTAGAGAATATATCAATATTCTCTAGTTTGGATATTCATTCAATTCATTCAATTCATTCAATTCATTCAATTCATTCGATTCATTCAATTCATTCAATTCAGTCAATTCATTCAATTCATTCAATTCATTCAATTCATTCAATTCATTCAATTCATTCAATTCATTCAATTCATTCAATTCATTCAATTCATTCAATTCATTCAATTCATTCAATTCATTCAATTCATTCAATTCATTCAATTCATTCAATTCATTCAATTCATTCAATTCATTCAATTCATTCAATTCATTCAATTCATTCAATTCATTCAATTCATTCAATTCATTCAATTCATTCAATTCATTCAATTCATTCAATTCATTCAATTCATTCAATTCATTCAATTCATTCAATTCATTCAATTCATTCATTCATTCAATTCATTCAATTCATTCAATTCATTCAATTCATTCAATTCATTCAATTCATTCAATTCATTCAATTCATTCAATTCATTCAATTCATTCAATGCATTCAATTAATTCAATTCATTCAATTAATTCAATTAATTCAATTCATTCAATTCATTCAATTCATTCAATTCATTCAATTCATTCAATTCATTCAATTCATTCAATTCATTCAATTCATTCAATTCATTCAATTCATTCAATTCATTCAATTCATTCAATTCATTCAATTCATTCAATTCATTCAATTCATTCAATTCATTCAATTCATTCAATTCATTCAATTCATTCAATTCATTCAATTCATTCAATTCATTCAATTCATTCAATTCATTCAATTCATTCAATTCATTCAATTCATTCAATTCATTCAATTCATTCAATTCATTCAATTCATTCAATTCATTCAATTCATTCAATTCATTCAATTCATTCAATTCATTCAATTCATTCAATTCATTCAATTCATTCAATTCATTCAATTCATTCAATTCATTCAATTCATTCAATTCATTCAATTCATTCAATTCATTCAATTCATTCAATTCATTCAATTCATTCAATTCATTCAATTCATTCAATTCATTCAATTCATTCAATTCATTCAATTCATTCAATTCATTCAATTCATTCAATTCATTCAATTCATTCAATTCATTCAATTCATTCAATTCATTCAATTCGTTCAATTCATTCAATTCATTCAATTCATTCAATTCATTTAATTCATTCAATTCAGCTTATGACTACTCCTTACTTTCCTCCCTACAGTGCAACTTTTAGGTAAATTTCTACCGGTAAGTGAACTTAAGCCTTCGTTAGAAGTTCGTTTGACAAGTGACTGTTTTAACTAAAGTGAAATGGGAAAAGTGCAAAATACCTGTTTCCAGCCTTTATATGGATATGCGCATGTCTGCTTTTTTTTGGAAAAATCTAAATTTAATTCTTTTTTACTTACTTGGGCCACCAAACATTGCCGGCATAAAAAATACTTAAAAAGTTGCAGCTTAAAAAAGAAGCACATGCAAGCACAAATGCCAGCATAGCATCACATGATTGATAGCCACCAGATCTGGACTGAACTAGACCTTATTAAAGTCTAACCAACTGGTACCAATTAGTCGAAATATTAGTATGTATGTATGTGTGTAGTTACAGGACACTGTTTTTTGTATTGGATACCTGATTACTATCACTGTCGAAATGATATGAAGGGAACGGAATTTCAACTCGCTCTTTTCTGTCTTTGGTTGGCTTATGCAAAATTCATACATTTAGATTCTAGGGGCAGTTGAACACTACACGATCCAACAGATTTCGGTGAGATGATTTTCGGGAAAATATGGCGTTTTTAGAAGTTCTGGGATGTTTCCAGAGGAATAGTTTGAACGTCAAAATGATTTTTATATAGGATTTTCACGAATCGCTTTTGTCTTTGCCTTGTCTTCAGGGTAGGAATTCGTTTCAAACATTACCTGGGTAAGAAAAAGCCAAGGGACCAGACCTGTGCAAAAACCCGTGCCTTAGCTTTTGGGATTAGGACGTTTTTGGTAATACTTTAATAACTAAAAATTTGATAATTCATTTAAAATTTGTTTTTGAAACATTTTGATTTTTTTCGATTTTCTAAGCTAACTCGATTTCTTTAAAATAAACTTTTGTTTAACTATCTCTTTATCTATGTCGATAAAATATAGACAAAAACAAATATTTGCAATTGTTTAGTTTTTAGTAGGCCTGAACAAATATATTTTTTAACTGTAGAAAGTTTCAAGTGTATGGCACTTATATGAGAAAATCGATTGTGTAGAAATTTGAACGGACACCAAATAGACAATGCCGTTTTTATTTTTTTGAAGTACAGACTACAGAACCCTAAAAACCAATAAATTCAAACTAATGCGCATGTTTCTCTCCGAACAATAAAAATCCAAAGGCAAATTATGATTTCATTATAAATTAAATTCTTTAATGTGAAAAACATTAATTGATTGCTTTTCGTTTTGGAAAACTAAGATGTCTTTGATATAGGTCATTTATTGTTCAAATTACCAAACAACAAAATCTCATGAATGGAAATTGAGGTTAAACTGATTTAATTGTACAAAAATATGAAATAAAATTCACTTTCTATTCCTTGTCAATTATTCTTTTTTTTTATCTTTGAATTATCGAATAATTCAATTAAAGTCATTCAATAAGGAGCAATAAGTTTTGGTTGACTTGTAAATTTTTTATTTTACTTTGGATGTACGGTTGTGACAACCTCGCGTGCTCCAATCCTACTATTTACAAATGAGATATTTCATACTACTGGCAATAGAAAAACATTAATTACAAAATGTATGGATATCATTCTTTTGACATCCTTAACGATTTTTATACACTGGTTAATCTTTTGGTCTCACATATAGGTATCAACAATCCACATAGTCATAAACTCAAAGTAACAATGTTAGACAGACGGACACTTTTTTCACTTATTTATAATAGTTATGAACAAAAACGTTGAGAAATTGAGAAAAAACTGCTGGTATCAGCTTTAAATAATGAAATATTTAAATCAGGTTATATCACTGTGATTTAATTTAAAGATAAAACTAATAAATTTGAGTTTTAGTACTTATTTACTTAATGTGTGATTATTACTACTTAAAATTAGTAAGCCCAAACTATCAATATTTTTGGAAATTTTAAGATATGTTATATTAACATTAAGTATAATATATTTACCAATAATAGAACAGATATGTTGTTTAGCTCGAAAACTGCCAAAATCGATATTTATAGAAAAAATCATTTTAAGTACTGCAGTTTACTGCACTTGAATTAAAACTATTCTCTTAAAATCTTCGTAAAATAAACCTTATAAAAACTGTAAGCCTTAAGAAAGCTTGATAAAATTTAAGCTCATATTACATACATGATCTTTAGAAATAGAACGATTATGGGATTAAAGCGGAACAATAACTGTACAGATTTAAAATTCAAACTAAGATGATTAAAAATGCTTACCAATAAAAATAAACCAATAAAAACTAAATAAAATTTGTATTCAATTTTAATTTAATGCCATTGTTGAAGAAAATGAAAATCATCCCACGGAGTTCAATTACATCGTATTTGGTATTCATCGTTTTTATTTTAAGTATTATATTGTTATTGTGAATGTCATTACTCAGCTTGCACTTCCCTAGATTAGTGCGGGTCGCATTTATTTCTTTAAACTATGAGTTTACACGACCACGTAAATTTCGATTGCAAATTTTTATTTTATTGTAGAAAAAAAATATGTGTTGGATAGCAAATTAAACCTCGATATTTGACTGTATGTCTTTGACGATGTAATAGGTAATGAATATTGAAAGGTTTTGAAAAATAGCCACGCATTCGACATCATCATCATCGTCATCAATATCTAGATGCCCAAACAAATGTTCTCGATGTTGTTAAACATTTATTTTTAAATAAGACTATATTCTATTGAATTACAAGAATAAAGTTCGTTTATTTTTGTTTGATGTTTGTTGACATAGTTTAATGAGAACATAACAAGAAAAAAGTAGTAGATATATTTTGCTATATGAACTTGAATTTAGTAGATAAAAGAATCATACTTTATATCAATATTTTGGTTGAAGCTCAACCGCATATTTGTTTTTAGATGAAACTCCCATTGACATATAATTAATAAGTTTATTTCATCAAAATTATCATCAACAGTGAGTAGAATTTTTTTAATTAATTAATCAAATATAACTGGTTTTGGAAACGGTTTTTCACAACAGTAACATCAATAACGGCGATCAAAGTTATTTCACCAACTCTGGATAAATATATCCCTATTTACTCATTTGCTCTACAATCGCCTGTTTATTTTGGTGCAAAAATTTTCGTAGTAATCATAATTTTCAACAATCAATCATCTGATTATTTTAATACAATAATTTTCGTAGTTACACAAATTTTCCAAATTCAGTAATTGCGCAAATTTTCAACAATCACCTGTTTATTTTGGTGCAATGATATTCGTATTTTTTTGGGTGTAACATTTTATTTATTTGCATTACACAATTTATTGAACAATCCTGGTTTTGGTGTAACAATTCATTTATTTACAAAATTTATTCAACAATAACAGGGTTTTGGTGTAACAATTTGGCTACAAATTATTATAATTTTAATTTAAATCATTTACATAAGAAACAGCACAACAAAATCAATATAGTATTGATAATTATAACTATGATGATGTGATTAAACCACAAATATATCACGGAAAATATTGTAGTAAAAAAAAATTGAGTTTATTCATCGAACTATTATTTCAATTGACATGTCACAATTAAGTTCCTAATACTAATCATTCAAATAATCTGCATTTATATTTTTTTTATTTTAAGCGAATGATATGAATTATTTGTTTCTGTGAATTATGTGGCGGGAGGCGTTGGGTGACCGTCAAACAAGGGGAGAAACTATGTTTTTTAAAATTAGAATATGATAATTTTAGTTGATGTAAGGGTGGAGATGGCCTTCGCTCCTTACGTATTTTGCGTCATCAGGGACCTTTCTTTGAACGTTTTGTAACGACAGAATATTTCAATTTTGACTCTAAAAATAAAAATATTTAAAATTAAAGAAATTCACTAATAATTTGCTAATTTTTTATCGATTCTGTCCTTTAAATTAAAATAATTCATTTCAACAAACATAAAATATATGAGCAATTTCACGAAGATTCAACAACGTTTTGACTTGACCCCTTTTAATATTGATTATTTTTTGTTTATAGATAGTCTTTCATAAATAAAAATACAGGTTAGTAGGTTAACGTATACTGTGGGATGAGAACCAAAAAACCCCTATATTTCACGCATATATAATTGGTCTAGACTTAAATTGCAATAATTGTTTTAATCTTTTGTAATTGTTGTTGTAATTTGATTATTAGCATTAAATAAGAGTTAGCTTTGGTAATGATATGATTTTTGATTTTTTTTGACCTGGAAAATGTTGTACTTGAGCTAGATGATTGGCCCAGAGACAGTAGACATTAAATCAAGTGGTAGTTAACTAGATAACTGGCATAACTTGACACTGAAAATATTTAGAATGCTGAAATAAGAGTATACATATATAAAAACATGAGATAACGTCGTCTATGATTTTTGATTTTTTTGACCTGGAATATGTTGTACTTGAGCTAGATGATTGACCCAGAGACAGTAGACATTAAATCAAGTGGTAGTTAACTAGATAACTGGCATAACTTGACACTGAAAATATTTAGAATGCTGAAATAAGAGTATACATATATAAAAACATGAGATAACGTCGTCTATGATTTTTGATTTTTTTGACCTGGAAAATGTTGTACTTGAGCTAGATGATTGACCCAGAGACAGTAGGCATTAAATCAAGTGGTTGTTAATCAATTAAATTACTCAACTTGACACTGAAAATATTTAAACTGCTGAAAGAAGAGTGAACACAAAACAAATATTTTCCAGTTTCCTTACATACAAAAATCGTGTTAGATGTTTAATCAACTTTTTTTCTTTGAATTTATGCAATGATACAAGTTTTTTAAGCAGGTTCGTAGCAAAATAAAATTCGATTGAGATTATCTATTGGTTTTCTTTTTTCTATCATATTTCAAAAGGTGAAAATTAATATTTATTGTTTTAATTGTTGAATGTTATTTTTTTTTTTTTAACATTATATTATTTTTCCTATAAAATATGCATGGTTGACCCAGAGACAGTAGACAGAAAATTAACTGGTTGTTAACTAGATAACTTACAAAACATTGAAAATATTTAGAATGCTAAAAATAAGATTATACATATTTAAAAACATGAAGTAACTTTGTTCGTCTTTTTGAAATGGAAAATTTGAGAAGAAGAAGTTTTTTTGTAGGTTTTTCATATATTTTATTTCTTTTACAAGAGACAGTAGACATTAAATCAAGTATTAAATTGTGCATTGCCATTAAATAAGAGCTAGCTTTGGTAATGATGTGATTTTTGATTTTTTTGACCTGGAAAATGTTGTACTTGAGCTAGATGATTGATCCAGACAGTATAGACATTAAATCAAGTGGTTGTTAATCAATTAAATTACTCAACTTGACATTGAAAATATTTAGAATGCTGAAAGTCTACATAGATTTAAACCAGTAGTACACTGAAAGAAAAGATTACTCAATTCAAGTGAAATAGGTACAAAATTATGCATAAAAGTTGCTTAAATGTGCGCCAAGAATAACTTTTCTCAACTTATTCTTATTTGCAGAATAGAGCTATGATGATTTGTTAATATTTTAAATTCTGATGTTGAGAATTTATAGTATGATTTATGCAAATACAGTTTCTTATTTAGAGAATTATATTGTTAATATGAGAAATTTTTATTTTACGAAATTATAAACCATTTTTTAAGTTAAACTCCATTTATGACTAAATTTTCTGTTATTGAAAATATTTTATTTCAAAATAGAGAATAATATGAGTTAAAAACTGTTAAGACTTTTTAAATTTAATTCATTTTGAGAAAACCATTCTAAATACAAGAAAACTATTGGATAAAGATTGTTAAACTTTTCAAAATTAAACTCAATTTGAGTATATTTGGTTAGTTTTAAGAACAAAATATACTTTATTTAAGAATAAGTGTGCGTACAGAAATTTTTATTGTTATTTAAGATCAAGTGAAGTATAGTTCTTCTATTATTGAGAATCAAAAGGTCAAATTAACACATGTTTTCTAGAGTACATTTATAAAAAATTTTGGATTGAGTATAATTATTCTATAATATATATATATATATATATATATATATATATATATATATATATATATATATATATATATATATATATATATATATATATATATATATATATATATATATATATATATATATATATATATATATATATATATATATATATATATATATATATATATATATATACATATATATATATATATATATATATATATATATATATATATATATATATATATATATATATATATATATATATATATATATATATATATATATATATATATATATATATATATATATATATATATATATAAGTTTATTTATAAGTTTATTTTAAGTGATAGTTGTCTGTCTGGAAATAATGAGAAGGATATACTTTTAATGTCAAATTCAACCAATTTCAAATAAAAATTTAAAACACATAATTTAAATTAATATTTTAAAATTTATTTATTATAAAAAATTAAAAGTCATTATAATACATTCATAAATCCTGTTTTATTTTTAAAGTTTTTTTAGTATATTTACAAATACATGCAGTAAATTGCGTCGAAATTAAATAAGTAAAATTTTAAGCACCAAGCAACTATTTATAATTAATTAAATTATTTAAATAACTATTTTGATATTATTAATTTTTATTTAATTTTGCGTATAATTTCAATCTTATATTATTCAAACCAAAAAAATTGAATCCTAATAAAATGTTTATCTGCATAATAAACATCACACTACATATCACTTTTTATATATCGGTTCTTAAAAGATTTGTAGTACTCGGTTATTTGAATATTAGAAGAATTCATTTAAATAAAATTTTTTAAAAAGTAAACTATCAATATTATTTCAAATAAAAATTATAGAACTTTAAAAATTAATTTTTTAATTAAACCTTTTTTTAATTAAACCTAAAAAAGAATATTTCTTAAAACAGTTTTGATACAACAAATAATTATAAAAACATTAAATTTAGCATATTCCAAATATTTTGAACTTGTATTTTGCAATTTTGATCCAAATAAAACGTCGCTGCTAATCTGTAGAAAGCGTGATGAAATTAAATTTTGAAATGATGCTTCGATATATGTTGTTTTGAGTTGAAAAGTTGAAAAACTGCATACTGGAAATTGATAATTAAAAAAATGTTTAAGTATTAATATAATGTTGTGTATGCAATGTAAAGATTCGGACCTGATTTATCAATTTAACAGCAGTTTTCAAAAATCCTTTTTAGCATTTCAATTTAATACAATTTAGCATGATCAGCCATCAGTCAGCCTTTTTTTTAAATAGACATTGATCTCTTTTTGTAATTGCTTGAAGTTAACCTAAAGTTAATATTAATTTGCAAAAAACATTAAATCAAATATTTAAATGTTATATAAATACGTAACTAGCTTATATAGGTTAAATTCGTTTGCTGATAAAAATATTTTCCTATCCTTAAGAAACTTGGTGTTTCAATCTAGCGAAATGCATTTATACTTAGCCACAAACGATGCACAGCGTTTTTTATAGTTTGCCACAGCTTACATTGTCATTCATTTTGATTTCTGGATAATTTCATTAAATATAATAATTTGATTTTTCAAGCTCTTTTCTGATGAAACATAGTATAACTAGCTAGAAACAAATATTTGACCAAACAAACGCATAATACTAAAACGCACTATGCATAATTGAAATGTATATTAAATGTATGTATACTGTTGAGAAAAAATGAAATGATTTTAAATTTATAAAAACACTCAGAAACTTCTTCACAAAATTACAAAATACAATACACAAATTTTTTTGTAAAGCCTGTATAGTTTTTTAATAAATAAAAGAAGCATTTTTTTACAAACAATCTGTGGAGTTTTAACATAATTTTTTTTTATGTTTACAATATTTAAACAGATTTTACAAAAAAAATTGTGAACTTAATTAGTTTTTTTCAAGTGTATAATCTCATAACCAATAATAATCACAATGCTCGAATGGAATAATTTTATGTCAAGCAAGACACCTACCTAAGAAAAAAATCTAATTCGGCTATTCCTATTTCTTCATGTTTTAATCAAAACGCAACACATTTTTCAAGTTTATCTAGAAAATCCTTTTTGAATCAGCATACGCGAATTAACTTTTATTTGCAGATCGTTTATCGAATTTTACAACCAGTGATTAAAATAATAATCATAATATAAAACAACAAACTGAACCGTTTTCACTTATAAAATTTAATTGCACTAAACATACATAATTTCTTTCACTATTAACACTTTTTAACACACATGAGGACAAAGCAAAACTTCTTTAACATGTAAACATAAACTGATTAGGAATACTGTTGAAACCATAATTTATGAGTCCTAAGTCAAGTTATTCTCAAAATTAGCAACGAAAACTTGTAATAATCATTAATGTTCTCGATTTTAACTAATCAAACAAGAAGAAGAATCACCATCAGCAGTGTTCTGATGTCAATATCAATATACACGAATCAAGAACAATATTTCACTAAATTGCTTGAATGAAGAATATCTATTTGACAATTATAAATTTCAATGTTCACGAAATTATTTAAATTTAAGAATAAACGTCTCAACATAAACGAAATCACAAATAACGATTCAAGAAAACGGTTTTCCAAATTTAATTCTAAATTTTTTACTCTAATTGAGAACAAATATATGACAATTTTATCGATGTTTTGTATGTCAATTTAGAGAATAGAATTCTTTAAACAATAAGAATAATCCGTAAACGTAGAATAAATGAATTGAATTGTGCAACTAATAAATTAATGAAGTTGACACAAAAAATTTCAATTTATAGAATTAGTGGATTGCTAAAGTTCATCTATTTTATCTTAATTTATGCCACAAATTCTCATTTCAAATTATTTAGTCTAAAATTTTCATCGATGTTGACTTTCTGTATTTGAGAACATATTTTGCTTAATATTAGAATACCATTTCTCTCAGTGTAGTAGTAGTAGTACAGACAGTAGACAGAAAATCAAGCGGCTTTTAACTATGACAACAAAAAAAATAAGTTGATTCTCATTGGATTATGATATTTTGAATTATTGTATGTTACTATGACAACAAAACCTGACAAACCGTTTCATTGGATAATGAAATTTGGAATTATTGTAAAACTATGACAACAAAATAACAACTATTTCTAATAGTTAATGAAATGGCTAATGAAATTTTGAAAAGGCTGCTTTGATAAAAAATTTTATTCCTACAAATTTAAATATTTCGTTTCGTTTCTCTCAAATTTTTATCTTTTTGTTTAACAAAAAATTATATTTTATGCTTAATTTTGGTTTAACACACAATTTACAAAATAATTTTTATTGATTTATTTGATTGGTAATTTGTTTTGAGGGTTAATTAGTTTATTTTAATACATTTCAAAACACTCCTCTATTAGGAAATTGGTTTTTATTACCTAAATTAGATATATAAGAAAATTCGAAAACTTAAATTTAGAGATACATAATTAATGCATATGTGCAGTGAAAAGTTACTTGAATTAAATTTATTCATTTTAAACTTAAAAAACCATTAATTTTCGTTAAAACTGATCTTAATTTAATTTTTAAAAAAATTTACGAGTTATTTATTTTTTTATTTATTATATTTCTGTTTAATATACATTTTATTTATAATGTATTTAAATTAAAAGAGATTCTTTTTTATTTATTTGTGAATTTCTTTTATTTCTGTGTTCAAAGACTCATTGTAAATTTTTGTCGCTTTTTCTATTTAATGTTAAACCCTGCACAATTGGTGTTTTAAGTATCTTTTATTTCTGTATTCCTTAATTTTTAAGGTTTCTTTGAACGAATTTTTTCTTAAAATTCGTTTAAGTTATAAAATTTTTTCGTTTCAATATCTTTGATAACACATAATCTGCAATTTAAGTTTGTAAACAAAAAGAAAATGTTAAATCTTTAAATGAAAGTATATAGTTTGTATTTGTTTCTAGAGGAAATGAATAAAACAAAAAACAAAGTTTTTTATTTGAATCAAATAACTTGATTTCGATTATTTCAAATAAATTTATTTTGAATTTTATCTGTTACTTAAATTAACGTCCATGCATTTGTTGTTTTATTTTAATTTTTCAAAATATTATATGAATTTAGTTTTGATAATGATATTTTTAGTTTAATCTAATTTTTTATTTCGTATATCTCAAATAAATTTATTTTGAGTTTTTTCTTTTGTATATCAAAATAAACTATATTTTATTTGGGTTTAACACATGTAAGAAAAGAAATAAAAAATATTTCTTGCAGAATTTTCATTGATTTATTTGATTGGAAATTTGTAAACAAAAATAGATATCCGTTTTAATGATTTTCGTTAAAAACTGATCTAGAATTATTTTGTTAAAAAACTATATTATCAATATGGACTTAAAACTATACTAAATTATAACTATTAAAACTGTAATATCTTGTTTCCTTATTACTACATAAATAAGATTGTTATATTTTTATTTCGATAATTTAAAATAAACTTATTTTGAGTTTTTTTAACAAAAAAAAAACAATTATATTTTATGTAAAGTTTTATAGGAACATTGAATCCTTTTTTCAAGTTTTGTCAAAGACTCATTGTAAGTTTTTGTCGCTTTTCTATTTAATGTTAAATCCTGCATAATTGGTGTTTTAAGTATCTTTTATTTCTGTGTTCCTTAATTTTTTAAGGTTACTTTTGAACGAATTTCTTTATAAAATTCGTTTAAGTTGAAAATTTCTACGGTTCAATATCTTTGATAACACATAATTTGCAATTTAAGAAAAAAAATACAAATATTTTGAAGAATTTTTGTTGAAATTGATTTATTTGATTCGCAATATGTAAACAAACAGATTTTCAAGAAGTAAATTGTAGCTTTGGAGAATAAAACAAACTATTGTTATTTCGTTTAGATATTTAGTTTATTTGTTCCTAATTACGTATAAATTTGAAAAAATTTCACAGATAGTTTTATGTTAATTTAACATAATTCAGATTGATTTAGGTTGTAATAACTTTTTTCAATCCATTTTATACATCTTGATCACGTTCCTTCTAACTAATTAAATATTTTTCCTATTACAGAATTTATTCTACACTCAATTTGATATTTTAGTTCTTTTAAACATTTTGGTGCATTATTCCAGTAAATATTTGAATTGCCTTCTAAACATTGGTTGTAAATTTTAAGCATGAGTAGGTCCTCCATATTGGATGGCTGCTGTTGATTAGGTAAATATGTATAAATTCCGTTTTTAGTTTCTCCATTATAAAATTCTGTAATTTTTTTTGTCGGATCTACTAACTTATTATTAAATTCGTTCCAGAAGTGTACACCAATTTTAATAACATTATTGTTTTTAGTATATTGAAGTTGTCCAACAACTAATTTTGATTCTAAGTTATATTGTTTTAATGTGTTCCACAATATTAAGTTAGTTGGAAGACAAACACCATATTTATGTGCACTAATAAATTCTTGCGAAATTATTTCGGAGACTAAATTTACTAACACAAGATCTCGTTTAAAATTATTACTCGAATTCATAACAATTCTATTCTGTGACCGACAAATAATAAATGATATTGTTAGTTGAATCGCCCCAATTCCAAATAAAATTATTTTATATAAAGTTCCAAAAATATGGTAAGAATTTCCATAACATATTTATTTTATTATTATTTTAGTACTATTTTGATAATAGTTTTTACAAATTTGATTATTTTATAAGAAAACGGTCAACAATTTTTAACTTGGCTGAAAGAACGGACAAACCGCATGATTTTCATTTCGGTTTGAATTTATATTAAGATAATTGTATAAACACAAAATATTTATTTACTTTACGCAGAATTTATGTTTAATTTATAAAATTCACCTAATAATCACAAAAAAACTATCCACAAATAGTAATATCAAAAATGGCGCCAAGTTTGTTATTGTTTTATAGGTGTGTGTGTTTGTATTAATTTTTGCTGGAAGACGAGTTTATTAAAAATCTCAAATTCATAAAATTGATTTACATCAGAAAAACAAACAAAATCTCTATTTTGAATTAATATTAATATGAAATGCAATTGTTCATAGCATAGATACACAAAACAGATTTTTTTTCGTTTTTCTTTTATACAAAGAACAAAGTTAATAAAAAGAATAAAAACTTATGAGGGGAAAGTTAATATATTCTTTATTACAAATTTGGAAATTTTTTCGATGTAACAAGTATTTATCTGATACACCTTATTTTCATAAAAAAATTATGAATGAAAAATTGAAAGATATTTTATTTCTCATCTTATGTGGTTTTCTTTTGACTTTTCTAAATAAATTTATAAATTCGGGTCTGAAAAGAACAAAAAACAAACTTTGATGTGAAATATGTTTGTATTAGTGATATTTAAATGGCGGTTGCCTACTTTTAAATTTGAAAAATTTCGTATAATAGCATATATTCTGCAATTGCGTATTGAAATATTTATATTAGTTTCAATTAATTTGTACATAAAATAATTTTGTTTTATTCATTCATATTTGTTTTCAATATGGAAGCCGATTCGACAACGTCACCGTTTACTGGCGAAAGTAATGACATTTATTTTTTAAATAAAAATACACAAGTAAATCAAATCACTTCTACCACGAATGATGATAATGATTATGTCGAAGAAGTGACCCCATCTTTTCAAAAATTTATACATCCACCTCAAATACTAGAAGAAGAGGAATGGCAGAACGGGCAAAACTGGTTTGATTCTCAGAGAGAAGGTCTGCAGGTTAACGAAGTATAAAATATTCAGGTAGAACAAGAAGGCTACTTTGAATGGTTTTGTAGTCACATTATAGATAGATAAAAAATAAAAACAAAATAAATAAAATAAATAAATAAAATAAAAGACAATTGTTTGCATAGTTTATTATTTAATATTACTCAAAAACCTCCCCAACTTAAAGTGTTTCGAGAAAATATTACGAAATCAGATCAAAATATAAAATTTTTCAAAATTATAAAAATATTCCAAAAATTGATTCAAAATCAAAGATTGAAATTTTTTTCACGAGAAAATACATATATAACAAATCAAAATTTTCTCTGTTTTGAATTTTTTTTAAAAACTAACACGAAACATTAATACGTTGCCGGAAAAATTATAACAGATCATAAATTATTATAATTTGGTGAAAAAATGATACAATCAAAAAACCTATCCAATAAGCCTTTCGATAAAATATTACGAAATCAGAACGAAATACAAAGTATTTCAAAAATTATTACAAAATCAAACCTTTTTTTTCAAAATTCTACAATTATTGCAAAAAAATTTTTATTTAATTTGTGCATATTAGATGTTTTAAATAACTTTAGTTTATGTATACTGTAATTTTTGTTGAAATTGATTTATTTTATTCGTAATGTGCAAACAAAAAATCTTTAAATGTTTAATTTTTCAAAAATATTACTTTAGAAGCGAACAACAAAATATTGTGTTCAATTCATGTAAATAATTCTTCCTCTCCAATTAAATTGGTTCTTCATATTGCAATTAAAATAATATAATTAACACAGTTTTCGTATGTCGGTATTCTCAAATATAAAATTCAGAATATGAAAAGAAAACTAAATCAAATTGTAAAACTTACATTTTTGAATATTTCAGGCATGAAATAAATTTTTTTAAATATTTCAATCGAAATAAATCACTATAGTTACTTTTTATTAACTTCACATTAACTTTTTTCACATTATTCTTTTAAACTCAAGAAAATAGTAACAAATAAAAATTTCAGAAAGGTCTTTTATATTTTCATTCAAATTACTTTCTCCTCAGATAAAAGCAATAACAAACGATAGTAAAATGAAAATTTACCCACATATAATTCAAGTTGAATTGAAAAGTAGAAATTTCACCTTGGTTTTTTTTTTTTGCATTTCAAAATAGATTCCAAAGTTTTATTTAATTAAAATAATCAGAATTAAAACAAATTTTTCGGCTATACTGATGAATGAAAATGACAGATTCGAGTTAAGGGACTAACAAAATTGTTCCAAATGAGCCTATTCAAATAATGTTCGATCTAAAGTCTAAACTAATCTATTGTACTTAATTTTCAAACGTTTTAAATATTTTGCATGAAGAATTAGCAATAAAGTTGTAAAGATAGATAGATTGCTGTGTTCATTTCTTTTTCTTGGTCAACTGGTTTCAAAACCCCGAAATCACAATCAAACAAATAACTCCAGCGGAAGATATATCCGCTAGAAAAAGGTAGATTTCGGGATCAGACAGTTTTGTGTAGAAGTAGAATCGGATTCATCGGATAGTTTAAATAAAAACACGAATGACAAACAGAATTATCAAACAAATTTTATATTACAAATTAAATATACATATTAACCGAAACTACTTGATCTATGTAGATAATTTTGCAACAGTTTATGTTTATTTGGTTAAAATTATCACCACATAACATAATTTAAAATGAAAAATAAAATATCTTTCAATTTTTCATTCATAATTGTTTTATGAAAATAAGGTATATCAGATAAATACTTGTTACATCGAAAAAATTTCCAAATTTGTAATAAAGAATATATTAACTTTCCCCTCATAAGTTTTTATTCTTTTTATTAACTTTGTTCTTTGTATAAAAGAAAAACGAAAAAAAATCTGTTTTGTGTATCTATGCTATGAACAATTGCATTTCATATTAATATTAATTCAAAATAGAGATTTTGTTTGTTTTTCTGATGTAAATCAATTTTATGAATTTGAGATTTTTGATAAACTCGTCTTCCAGCAAAAACTAATACAAACACGCACCTATAAAACAATAACAAACTTGACGCCATTTTTTGATATTACTATTTGTGGATAATTTGTTTTTGTGATTATCAGGTGAATTTTATAAATTAAACATAAATTGTGCGTAAAGTAAATAAATATTTTGTGTTTACACAATTATTTTAATATAACAGGCTGATTCTGAGTTATGAGGTCTTAACTATGATTATTTTTGTTATGACAATTTTTTTAAGAGGAATATCTTAATTGCGATTCTGTGAACGTAGTCATAAAAAACCTCATAATAATTCTACAAATATTTTTGGAGAACTTTCAAACGGCTATTTTTGTAAACAAAGTTATTATAAAATGTCATATTTTCTTCCTAAACAATTTAAATACAAATTAAAATACCAGATAAACTGTTATTAATAATTATGGCAATATTATATATAATAGTTAATTGTAAAAATCAAGTTTATGTTTTGGAAAATATTTTAAGATATTAATAATTTTCGTTTTTGAAAATTTTCAACCGCCATTTTATTGAATATCAATCTTGAAATGTATTTTATTTTATAATAATTTATATGGAATTAATATAAAATTATACTATATATTGATTAATTATATTTATTTTAGAATAAATTTGTTCAAAAAGAATGATTATGTTTTTGCTTAAAGTTTATATAAAATTTGCACAAATAAAACAACATGAGTCGTCAAACTTTGATATTGCAAATATAAAATCTTCAATCGCCATTTTATTTAAAATCATTATCAATATATGCTTTGTTTTAAAATTTTGATACAAAATAAAATATAGGTAATTGAGCCGGGCACTGACGAGGGTAGGTTCGGATCCGATCCGAAACACGTAAAATGTGAATTGTAGTTTTTTTCTGAGAAAACTTCAAACCATAACTTTGAATTGAAAATATTCCAATTACTTCTTTACTTACTTGAGTTTAATTGATCTCAAAAATCCAAAATGAAATAGGTAATTATTATTAATGGGAACAATCGAATAAAAACAATCGAATTATTCGATTGTTGAAACATTTCGAATTATTCGATTGTTCATAACAGACACCGAATAAAAAATTCATTCGAATAAAAATAGTTACTAGTTTTTTTATTCGAAGTGTTTTCATTACTAGTTTTTTTATTCGAAGTGTTTTCATTACTAGTTTTTTTATTCGAAGTGTTTTCATTACTAGTTTTTTTATTCGAAGTGTTTTCATTACTAATTTTTTTATTCGAAGTGTTTGTACTACTATTTTTGTTATTCGAAAGGTTTTTTTATTCGAAGTGTTTTTTTTATTCGGAGTGTTTTTACTTCTATTTTTGTTATTCGAAAGGTTTTTTTATTCGAAGTGTTATTTTCCGAAGTGTTTTTACTACTAGTTTTTTTATTCGAAAGGTTTTTTTATTCGAAGTGTTTTTATTTGAATAACTATTTTTTTATTAGTAATTGAATGGAACAATCGAATAAATAGTTATCGATAGGTTGAAAAATAGTTGAACTAGGCCCTGTAGGTAGTTTTCTTTTCTTGATTTAAAAAATTATTTGCAAAATGTTTCTGAAAATACTTCAAGTATACAATGAAAAATCTAAAAAGCTTTGAGCTATAGTTATTTAATATTTTATCAAAATTTAAAAGGAATAATTGAAGAATTATTTTATATATATTATTGATAAATATTTGTTTGTGTATCTTTGTCTTTTAATCCCTACAAAAAACTATTTTGCTGAAAAAATTGGTATTTGATGTGAGTTATTATTTGGAAAAATTATAAATAGAACAATAATATCCTAATAATATCAAGGGATGATAATTTTACATTATTTTTTATAATAGGCGTAGGTAATTGGTAGTTTTGTTTTGTTTATCATTCATTTGGAAATTAGTGATTCTACAATTAATTAAATAACAATCTAGGTCCTAAAAACGAGTTGTTAAAACATCGACTTTATATATTTATATGTATAGTAGTACAATAACAATGAAATAATAGTACATTATATAACAAGGTTGAGAAGTAAGCTATTATTGACCGAGAACTTTTAGATCCTGAGGCGCGTAGCGCCGAGGGATATAATGTTCGAGGTCTATATTAGTCTTCTCAACCGAGGTATATATAGAATTTTTTTAACTACTAGCACTAATTATCAGATTTGCTTTGATTAGATTTTGATATTATCTTAATATATCAAGTAGCCTGGAAGTTTAGTTTCATACAAATAAAACGAATTAAAGGAATGCAATTATTATTTGTTTGTGTTTTTTTGTTCATTTCAATTAAAAATAAAGGAAAATTTGTCATTATTAACCTAGGTAATGTTTTGTTATTATTATTGACCTAGCTTGAGAAAAATTACTTCTCATTGGGGCATTCGAGTAAATAATGACGATTTCTCAAGTTAGTAGTTAAAAAAAAATATTACATCAATGAAAAAGTATTTGAAGAAAAATTTTATTTTGTGTTTTGTTTTTGAGGATACTTCAATTTGTCATAAATAGATTATAGTAAAACATTTTGTTTCGTTTTTTGAGATAAAGGAGTAAAATAATTTAATGACTATTGTAAATTTGTAAAAGTATATGTATGCGCGTTGTTTATTTATATTTAAATATGAATTTTTTCTTGGTAGTGAATGAATTACTTTTGGAAAAGGAATAGAAGAATTTTATATATCCGTTGTTTATTTATGTTTAAATATATTTTTCCGTTGTAAATAAATTAATTTTTTTGTTATTGAAAAAATTGGATTTATTGATTTTGACAAAAATATTATTCGGAATTAAAACGAGGATTTTAATTAGAATTTTTAGTTTATTGTTAAATCTTAACATTTTGGGATTTCATTAAGTAGGAGAAATTAAACAAACTTGTCTGTTGAATATATTGGTTTTGCGTAGTTTGATTATTGTTGAGTTATGACTGTTGATTTAATTAACTTAAGATGTAACAGGTATCAAGACATTAAAGTGTGAAACTCAAAGTGTTTGCTGAAGATTTTTTTGAAATATTGTTTTATGAAATTTTATCTTAACGATTGTAGGATTTATAGGTTTAAGATAGGATACCCTTACCACTGTACCAAAAGATTAATTATAGCCATTTGTGATTAAAGTAATTTTACACGAATTAACTGCTGATTAGTTTACGAATAGATAAGCATGCAAGGTCTTCACTGTAAACAAGTACATATTCAATATAAATGTTTTTCAAATGAATAAAATGGACAAATCACATAATGTTAATCTGTTGTTACTTTACGCAGATAACTGATTTAATAAGTTTAATGGAAAAAATAAAGTAAGTCAAAGTTTTTTTATAATTTTACTCTTACTTTATGTATATTTACCTTGTTAGGCCATCTTCTGGATTCTCACTTAGGCCATCTTCTAGACTGTTAGAACGAAGGCGGAAGCAAAGTTGAGAATGTTTTGGGTCCTAAAATATTGGAAGACATCATAGTGGCAATAAAGATCAAAATTTGTTGTTTTCACTAATGTAATGATTGATTCGTCAAGCAAAAGTAGCCAAACTTGTTTTATTACAATACAGTACTTTTTATGAGTAACTGGCTTACAACATAAGTTTATTGATTTTTACAAAGTGCCAATGAACCAGCAGATAGTATTTTTAGCTATACTTCTGAGTTCTTAAAACTCTAAATTTAAAATTGTCTAGTGTTACTCCATTGGGGACTGATAAAATGGCCTCATCCATTACACTTAAACTTTGAAAGTGCTAACCAAACAAGTTAGAATAAAATACTGAAAACCCATGTGATATTAATTTTTAAAAAATGTAGCTAGATCGTTTAACTCAATACTGAAAATACGCATATAGACATATTCATCCTTACCTAATAGAAACATAATTTTTTTATTATTAAGTTTTTTTTTTAAATAGAAAAATGAAGTGGCCAAAATCCAACGAGTTTTTTAGTTTTGTGACCCTAGGGGTGGTGTGTTCTACTTTGTTGACGACAAAAAACACTTCGAATAATTATTCGATTGTTACAACATGTCGACTACTATTTATTCGATTGTTGAAATCATTCGATTGTTCCCATCACTAGTAATTATTATAAATTTTATAATAATTACATAAATAATTCATGATTAATATTTTATCCTTTATTAATATAATTTTCATCAAGAATCCAAGTAAAAAAATCTGAAAACGTTAAATTATGATGCTTAAGATGACCATGTTTGATGGTCTTAAGTTAAGAGGTTTTTTTTTGACATCTCACAGTTGTGACTACATACAGAATCGCATTTAAGAGGTTTTAGTCTTAGCTAAGAGAAAAGTCTTTGCTATGACTATTTTTTACATCTGTGAGGGTATGTCAGAATCAGCCTGTTAAGGCTTCTTCAAAAGTTAAAAATTCTTCAAAAATATTTGTATTTTTTTTTTCTTAAATGCAAATTATGTGTTAGCAAAGATATTGAAACGAAGAAATTTTACAACTTAAACGAATTTTAAGAAGAAATTCGTTCAAAAGTAACCTTAAAAAATTAAGGAACACAGAAATAAAAGATACTTAAAACACCAATTATGCAGGATTTAACATTAAATAAAAAAGCGACAAAACTTACAATGAGTCTTTGACAAAACTTGAAAAAAGGATTCAATGTTCCTATAAAACTTTACATAAAATATAATTGTTTTTTTTTGTTAAAAAACTCAAAATAAGTTTATTTTAAATTATCGAAATAAAAATATAACAATCTTATTATGTAGTAATAAGGAAACAAGATATTACAGTTTTAATAGTTATAATTTAGTATAGTTTTAAGTCCATATTGATAATATAGTTTTTTAACAAAATAATTCTAGATCAGTTTTTAACGAAAATCATTAAAACAGGATATCTATTTTTGTTTACAAATTTCCAATCAAATAAATCAATGAAAATTCTGCAAGAAATATTTTTTATTTCTTTTCTTACATGTGTTAAACCCAAATAAAATATAGTTTATTTTGATATACAAAAGAAAAAACTCAAAATAAATTTATTTGAGATATACGAAATAAAAAATTAGATTAAACTAAAAATATCATTATCAAAACTAAATTCATATAATATTTTGAAAAATTAAAATAAAACCACAAATGCATGGACGTTAATTTAAGTAACAGATAAAATTCAAAATAAATTTATTTGAAATAATCGAAATCAAGTTATTTGATTCAAATA
Organism: Diogma glabrata; assembly: GCA_963693315.1. NCBI lineage: Eukaryota > Metazoa > Arthropoda > Insecta > Diptera > Cylindrotomidae > Diogma > Diogma glabrata. The sequence goes on along the minus strand of OY856186.1, from coordinate 379,900,235 downwards.
AAAAACTTTGTTTTTTGTTTTATTCATTTCCTCTAGAAACAAATACAAACTATATACTTTCATTTAAAGATTTAACATTTTCTTTTTGTTTACAAACTTAAATTGCAGATTATGTGTTATCAAAGATATTGAAACGAAAAAATTTTATAACTTAAACGAATTTTAAGAAAAAATTCGTTCAAAGAAACCTTAAAAATTAAGGAATACAGAAATAAAAGATACTTAAAACACCAATTGTGCAGGGTTTAACATTAAATAGAAAAAGCGACAAAAATTTACAATGAGTCTTTGAACACAGAAATAAAAGAAATTCACAAATAAATAAAAAAGAATCTCTTTTAATTTAAATACATTATAAATAAAATGTATATTAAACAGAAATATAATAAATAAAAAAATAAATAACTCGTAAATTTTTTTAAAAATTAAATTAAGATCAGTTTTAACGAAAATTAATGGTTTTTTAAGTTTAAAATGAATAAATTTAATTCAAGTAACTTTTCACTGCACATATGCATTAATTATGTATCTCTAAATTTAAGTTTTCGAATTTTCTTATATATCTAATTTAGGTAATAAAAACCAATTTCCTAATAGAGGAGTGTTTTGAAATGTATTAAAATAAACTAATTAACCCTCAAAACAAATTACCAATCAAATAAATCAATAAAAATTATTTTGTAAATTGTGTGTTAAACCAAAATTAAGCATAAAATATAATTTTTTGTTAAACAAAAAGATAAAAATTTGAGAGAAACGAAACGAAATATTTAAATTTGTAGGAATAAAATTTTTTATCAAAGCAGCCTTTTCAAAATTTCATTAGCCATTTCATTAACTATTAGAAATAGTTGTTATTTTGTTGTCATAGTTTTACAATAATTCCAAATTTCATTATCCAATGAAACGGTTTGTCAGGTTTTGTTGTCATAGTAACATACAATAATTCAAAATATCATAATCCAATGAGAATCAACTTATTTTTTTTGTTGTCATAGTTAAAAGCCGCTTGATTTTCTGTCTACTGTCTGTACTACTACTACTACTACTGGTTTAAATCTATGTAGACTTTCAGCATTCTAAATATTTTCAATGTCAAGTTGAGTAATTTAATTGATTAACAACCACTTGATTTAATGTCTATACTGTCTGGATCAATCATCTAGCTCAAGTACAACATTTTCCAGGTCAAAAAAATCAAAAATCACATCATTACCAAAGCTAGCTCTTATTTAATGGCAATGCACAATTTAATACTTGATTTAATGTCTACTGTCTCTTGTAAAAGAAATAAAATATATGAAAAACCTACAAAAAAACTTCTTCTTCTCAAATTTTCCATTTCAAAAAGACGAACAAAGTTACTTCATGTTTTTAAATATGTATAATCTTATTTTTAGCATTCTAAATATTTTCAATGTTTTGTAAGTTATCTAGTTAACAACCAGTTAATTTTCTGTCTACTGTCTCTGGGTCAACCATGCATATTTTATAGGAAAAATAATATAATGTTAAAAAAAAAAAAATAACATTCAACAATTAAAACAATAAATATTAATTTTCACCTTTTGAAATATGATAGAAAAAAGAAAACCAATAGATAATCTCAATCGAATTTTATTTTGCTACGAACCTGCTTAAAAAACTTGTATCATTGCATAAATTCAAAGAAAAAAAGTTGGTTAAACATCTAACACGATTTAGGTATGTAAGGAAACTGGAAAATATTTGTTTTGTGTTCACTCTTCTTTCAGCAGTTTAAATATTTTCAGTGTCAAGTTGAGTAATTTAATTGATTAACAACCACTTGATTTAATGCCTACTGTCTCTGGGTCAATCATCTAGCTCAAGTACAACATTTTCCAGGTCAAAAAATCAAAAATCATAGACGACGTTATCTCATGTTTTTATATATGTATACTCTTATTTCAGCATTCTAAATATTTTCAGTGTCAAGTTATGCCAGTTATCTAGTTAACTACCACTTGATTTAATGTCTACTGTCTCTGGGTCAATCATCTAGCTCAAGTACAACATATTCCAGGTCAAAAAAATCAAAAATCATAGACGACGTTATCTCATGTTTTTATATATGTATACTCTTATTTCAGCATTCTAAATATTTTCAGTGTCAAGTTATGCCAGTTATCTAGATAACTACCACTTGATTTAATGTCTACTGTCTCTGGGCCAATCATCTAGCTCAAGTACAACATTTTCCAGGTCAAAAAAAATCAAAAATCATATCATTACCAAAGCTAACTCTTATTTAATGCTAATAATCAAATTACAACAACAATTACAAAAGATTAAAACAATTATTGTAATTTAAGTCTAGACCAATTATATATGCGTGAAATATAGGGGTTTTTTGGTTCTCATCCCACAGTATACGTTAACCTACTCAGGTTCTCTTAGAATTTTTTTTTCGCCCAGGGGTCTTCACAGGGTGCCCCTCAATTTTTTGTTATTTTGTGATGTGAGTGCATTTTGACGAGCGATTGTAGAAAAACTGCTGAATCGACTTTCATAAATGATATGTCTTTGAATAGGTATTAGAACAAAGTTCTTAAAAATATACATTGTTAATTTTTTGAAATAATTTTTAATGGTGTAACATAAGAAAAAAACGGTGTAATTGAAGAAAAGATGGCACTACACCTTCTTTTTTTAAACTAAATTGAAGCTTATTTTATATCTAACAACTTGTGAAAGTATAGGACTAGCATTATTTTTTGTTTTAAAGATAAAATTCGTTGTGCATATGACTGTCGGGAATCAGTTTTTTTTCTGAAGGAAAATTATAAAAATGGCGTTATAAACTAAGAGATTTTTTTTTTGAATGTTAAATATCAGATATTTTATTATTTTTGTCTATAAACAAAAAATAATCAAAATTAAAAGGGGTCAAGTCAAAATATCCCAAAAATTTGCTGAACTTGCGTAAAAATTGCTCTATATATCTTGGTATTATATTTCTTTATAGCTTATCTATTTATTTAGTAAATTTGTAGAATTTTATGTTAATAATTATAATAAGAAGCTCAATATTAAAATATTCATTTTATTTTATATTTTTATGTTTGTAAACTTACATGGAAGTGAAATAAATTGTGTTGTTTTATTGAAGCAAAACAATCTTTATTCAGATCCCGTAATTAAGTAATAATTTCTTCTAAAACCTTTTATATTTGATCTTGCATTAGTCATAAATGTAAGATATGAAATGAAGATGCAGCCCAATGTCTTTTCAGAATAATTGGCGATAGACTATTTGTCATAAGAGCTTTGAAGGTTTTCGTAGAAGGTATTGCGTATCAAAATCTTTCGTAAATTGCTTTCAGCTATCAGATGGCAATTTTTTTATTGTTCTTGAGATTTTTTTATACGTTTTTCCAATGTTTTGGGGTGTAAAATGAACTGTGTATTGAATTCATTGGCGCACCTCTTATTATTAGTCGTGGGCATGCCGTGAATCGTTATTATTACGTTTCTGGTTTGGAATTGCGGTTTACACAGTCTTTAATTTTTGCGATAAATCATTGGTTCCACTGCTCAAGCAACACTCTATTTTGTCTTATTTAATGAGCTTATTACAAATGTGTTATAGTCGGAGGCACTCCTCTTCCTAGCGATGGTATGCCTTGGCGATGAGTATGTCGAATTACGCTCGAAACATTTGTTTTAATAAATTGATGCCTCGTGGCTTGGTGCAACAGGTTGCCGGGGGTATAACCAAATGTGTGTTAACTAGATCGTTGAAATCACTAATGACTGTTGAATACACGACTTGCTCCTGTGTTTTAGAATTACATGTTATTTTTGCAAATAACATGTAGTTCTCAGCATTAATATTCATATCTGGATTAATTTGTCTTCGTTATAGTTAAGCTATAAGAAAATATTATATTGATAGTTAAATGTTGAATTTTTACTTTTTATTTTGTTTTAAAAGTTGGTATCCGGCTTTTATTTCTGTTGCTATTGATTATGTTTAAGACACAAGGAGATTTGAAGCTCTAAAATTAGCAAAAAACTTTTCTTTAGGCTGGTAAGGTTAGTATGACAGTCTTGAGAACGATGAACGGAAAGGACTTTTGCTGTTTAAGAACTATGCTTTCGAAAACAATCTAGAGCTTCTCAAGTGCGAAAACTTAAAAATTTGGTTGTTGTTTGGGCCAGACTAAGATTGAATAATTCTAGTCAGAGTACGTTAGACGAGCCAATCCTAACTACCTTTGCAATAACATTGACATGTGCCAAAAATGTGGGTTAGAAAATAATCATGCAAAAACAGAAGTGATCCTTTTTACCAGGAAACAGATGATCCCTGATATTGGGTTCATTGCTCTGGAGGGAAGTGATCTTACACTTTCAGAACTAGCAAAAAATATTACAAAATTGCTTTCTCCACACTATGGGAATTACTCCATCAAAAAAAAAATTACGGTAGGTTTTATGAATGTTAAGTCTGTCACAAATTTGAAATTTTTTCTTAGATGACAAACGTCTTCATTTTGTAGCAAATTTAATTCGTAGTAAAATTCTTTAAAAAATATCAATGCGTTAGAAATATTCACGATTTTTACATAACAAAAATATGTGTTAAAAATTTTAAGGGTAGCTTTCTACCCTTAGTTTTAATTTTAAAAAAATTTAAAATCGATTTTCCGATTTTTTAAATTTATTTCAAAATATACACTTTCAATTAATTCTTACCGCGTGATGGAAGTAGTATCGATGTGAGTGCTAGAGGGCACTGTAGGCAAAAAAACACAGTTTTCACGCAGATTTGAAACTTTATGATTTTTTTTCTCGGAAATATCAGCATGTACGCAAATTTTGTATGTGACAATTTTGACTTAAAATTTTTACGTAAATCACTTCTTATTGGCAT